>LPNX010689164.1:0-48346 GCA_001517045.1 Pseudotsuga menziesii | reverse complement strand
TATATATATATATATATATCAGGCACAGTCAAGCCAACCCTCATTGGGTTTATCAGATCATCAACAAATCACCTGTACTTATATCAAAAACCAATGATCAACCAAGACAACCCTCGTTGGGTTTATCAGGCCATCAACAACAACGCATGCCCTCCTATCAACCATAACAACCATTTTCCACATCACCGAAGAGACCACACTATAAACTACATTTTCTTATCCTGACAACACAAGCAATATAAGCATATTCGTTAACATTTTTGCTCTAAAATTGTAACCATATTTCACACCATTCACTATCAAGTATTGAGACACCAGGAGTGCGTCCACTCCCTAGGCTGTAATCAATATTGAAAATTCCCTTCATGATCTGACATCGAAAAAGTGTGCACTCTTGTCCGGTGTGTATCATGTAGGACCTATTCATACTCAAGCAATCGGTCCTAATGGAAATAAAATCAAAACATGTTCTGCATAAGGAATTTTAACAATCTAATATGCATATTCTTAGCTAGGGTCACAGAAGACTTATCCATTTGCCGAGGCAATATTCCTTCATTAAGGAGTAATGGGGGCTCCCTTCTCTGAGTTGACAGTCCCTTGGTTTGCCATCCTAGTTCCTTCTTACATTTCATTTCCACACATATCTTACCGACATAATCTATACCATCTCACTCATGTTGTTTACCAAACATGTAGTGCAGATGAGACATTTCCAAAATGTCCAATGGAGTTACCCTCGAAAGCCATTTCAAGATAAGGGAAAACCTTCCCATGAACTTTGGCTCCTATAGGGCATCACAGATAATCTTCTTGCAGCATGTACCCCTGGCACATTCATCAAATAGAAAAACAGACAATCATTATCTGATAATACAATCCAAATTGATTGTCCATAACCAAGTAAATGACATTAGTAATTAAATTCAATAGGAATTGCAACTTTGTTTACTGCAGAAATTGATTTGCTTGGCAGTAAGGTGATCCTCAATTGTGGGTATCTTGTGAGCAGCACCATCATATCCATTATTATTTTATGCTTACTAGCATAAAATGGATGCCCACTTACATGGCTCTTTCACATGGTAGATCCCTACCTTTGTCATGGTCTTACCCATTTTTCCATATCCCAAACAATCTACCTGAAACCTGAACTTCAATCAACCAAACATTTGGTAAGTCTTGATGCCTATAACTTTTTCCATTGCTACAACAATCACTGAAGCATTTTCAGAATTTATAAAACTCAAACATTTCTAGTTGTTAATCACATCAATATTACCAAAACTCATTTACTTCATGCAATCCTTATCATACTTTAAATCACAGGGTACAGTCACTTCATTCATGTAATTTAAATGAAATGGTTAGATACTCATTCCTTCACAAGCGTATCATTCGTACCACCTTGCTCTTTCATAGAGAATTTCTGGCAGCCAATTGATCATGACTACCCTCTTCATGCACTTACTATCTTGCATTCATAACAACCTTTGAAATTGTTCCTGAATTGTCATCAATTCATCATTTTAGCCATTAGTTATTCATAATATCACATGCACTCATCTCAATGCATCCATGCAATGCATCGTAACATTTGCACCTATACTTATGCAATGAGTCACTCACACCCTTCATATGCATCCATTCAATGCATGTCTACAAGATTCATAAAATATTTTAATGCATATCCATTCAATGCTACCTTGCATTTATTTATGGATACTATGCATTCAACATACCATGCATGGCCGAACCATGACTACTTCATATAAGATGCATTACTATAATCAAGATCATCAATACTTACTTTCCTTGGGCTACTAATCTCAATCAACATATACATGCATGACACATTTCTATATGAATGTAGGATAACATTCAAATATCCACATGGTATGAGGTCTCTTACCTTTACCAGTCCATGGAATTTGTCACAGTCAAACTCTTACATTCATGGGTCCTACTTACACCCTTGGCATTACAAGTTTGGTTTGTCCTTTGCAGGAGATTGCAGAATTTGCTCACCAACTTTTGATTATGGACTTGTTACCTTATCCCTTTCTCCAGAGGGTTGCTGGTCACATTTGTCAGCATCAACAACATATTCAGCCAGCTCCATGTTGTCGTTGGTTTTCCCACTAATGCAATAACTGTCATTACTGGTTCATTATAAATGTATAATCCTCAATATCCTAGTTATGCAAAGCATATCCTCATACATTTCATGTATAAAATTTATGAAATGTAGTTATAATCAGCAAGATAGAGTTTAAGGAAACTTCCCTTTTCAATTCCCACATCCTTGCATGGAACTCCTCTTCCACAAAACAACTGGTTTGACTTCATGGTCTTGCTACCTCTAGGCATGCAATTTCTGGATTTGTCCATATTGATAGCAGCACATTTCTCCTTCAAGGAATCACTAGAACTTGCTACTCCATGCTCAAATTCTGGTGACTTTCCCCTATTCCCTGTTGGATAAGCGTCCCAACGCCTATCCACATGCTTCATTCTGACCTCGGGTGTGAAAACCACACCACTTCTAGAATGATGGCATAACATACAACTATATTTGATACAGAATGTTAACTTCAGTCACCTAGAATTTTCTTCCTTTTCAGCCCTATGATCCACTAATAGTTTGCTGAAATCCACTGAAAACCTGCTAAAAGACAGTTGAAAACTGCATGAAAATCACTGAGAATTTCCTTTGAAAAAATAACATTATATATTTTTAGGCCCAATCGGCCCTTCTTCCAACTAACTTTCCGACATTGCGGTGGTCAAAAAAACTACAGTTCTGATCTATATCGACAAGTAGATCATCTGTTGATCGGGTGCACAGTATCTTAAGCATTCACAATGGTAGAAAGTGTTCTTACTTTGGTTTCCACAGGAAAATGTCTAGACATTCGTTCAGTGATGTCAACTACAGCTCATCGAGCGTGCAGTCCTTTGGGCAAACGCAATGGTGGGTTTACAATATTCCTTTTCCTTTCGATCAATGATCTGAACCTTAATACTTCTCCGATGACCTTATACAAAAATCTTCAAAACTTTCCAACATTTTCTTCGGTTGCTGAAACTTTTGAATTCTTCTGCTGTATCGGCCCTACAGTGGTCTATCATCCCAAAATTCATTGGAAATAACATAGTATAACCTATTGCATTGATGGTTGGGTTCCCTACGCATCAGACAGTTAGTCATAAAGCCTTCCACAACGGCGAACCACAATCAAACTAAGTCTTCCACAGCTCCTAACTTTCTCAGTGGTCAGAGCATTTAGAGACCCCGACATCGGTGCTCGGATGCACTCCCCATCGAGTTGTTAGTCTTCTCGATCTTTGCAACGGTAGAAGTTTAACAAACTTTGATGTAGCTCATCGGCGACCACATCCTCTCATCATCAACGATGTGATCAACTAACCATTGCCGATGGCCGATGGTTCCATGACTTACAAAAAATTTGAAATATTTTTTTCGCTGATTCATTTAACTGTTGGTTGAAGAGAGCTTCTTTTATATTCCTCTGACTCCGTCGGATCTATATTCCCTTATACGTCACCGCATCAGCTAACAACCACCCCGGCATTGGCAAGTGGAATCTGTAACCATCGGAGGGTTAGTGGACTAGGCTTCCGCAATGGTGGTGCTTTGTTCCATTAATTCCTTTCGTTGTAGTTGTCAACTTTCACTGCATTGGCAACATGATCAGCTGTGCATCGGTGATGCGATCAACTAATCATCGTTGATAGCCGAAGGTCCCATTACTTCATCAAATTTTCCAAAATTCCCCAGTGACGGTGGTCGCAAGCTCTATGCATCAGAAACATAGTGGTCTAGCCATCTGCAACGGCGAGTGCTCAATCAATTAATCTCCACCGATAATTTCAACACTTAAACAAAATTTTCAAACTTTTTTCTTCTGTCGGCGGTTGAAACCACTAGCACTGCTAAAACGATGTTTTAGTCCCCACGGCAACGGCAATGGCGGCAACCCATTGAACTAACTCTTGCCGATGTTCATCGGTAGTTTCCTAGTCTAACGATCGACGATGAGAACAACTATCTTTCATCGATTGTCGATCGTTAGACTTAGAAACTTTTTTGAAATTATTCTTCTCTCTCTTCCTTTTCAAACTTCATCAGTTCAACTATCTTCTATTTGTCGACGAAATAGTTCAATCAGTATTCGAAACAGTGGCTCGTCATTTTCGATCTTTTTTCGATCAGTGGCCCAATCCATTAATATGTTTCGATTGGTGGCTGAAGCATAACTTGATCAGCATTGGTAGTTAGAACATCTTCTCATTGGAAGGATAGTGCTCTAGGCTTCTGTAATGGCAGGTGCACGAACCACTAACTTCTTCCGATGGCCAATGATTTCGGGCCTTAGAAAAAATTTTAAACTTTATTTATGGCATCGGCAGTCTCAGGCTCTATCCGTTAGAGGCATAGTGCTCTAGCCATCCGCAACGGCGGCGGTCAATCAGCTAAGCATCGGTGATCCAACCATCTAATCCTTTCAATGTACCGATGGCCACACATAGAAATTTTCTAAAATTTCTCCTCTTCAGCCTTCCACCGCATCGGTCATCAGATCAACTATCCGTCAAGTGGCCTTCCCACTAAGTGCTCCGATGGGCTGATAGTTCTGGGACTTAGAAATTTTTCTGAGTTTTCTTTTCTTCACCCATCTTTTCCTAGTTTCTTCTGGACAGTAGGAAACCTACCCCTGTTATTTGATATGTCATGGCCCATTCAGGCGCATGCTCCAACCTTTGGCTCTAATACCACACTGTAATGTCCCCGACCCTCAGAATGGCGAAGAGGACGCTACTAACACCAAACATACAGGAAAACAGCCCCATGACATGAACAGGCATATAATGCTGAAATAAAAAGCTTAAACATAATACATACTAGGATGCATAACCCTTCATATACATAGCAGAAGCAACTAATATTCATTCAAGCATTCCACATGTTTATCATATTCATTAATCAGTAAATATAATTGTAGAGGTAAAATAGACATGAATACTCATCTAATAAGAACTCATCCCACAACCAGCTATGTCGCTACAACGTTCCACCCAACCATAGGCCAGCGTGCTCATCAATCTCTCAGCAACACTGCCACCCCCGAGTTGGGCATGATTCCTCAAGGAATAAGTGTAATGTCCCTGACCCTCTTACCGGTGAAGATGATGCTACCATGACATTAAACATCTGGGCAACCAGCCCCATGAACATGTGCATTCATAAAAATTGAAATGATTGAACATAAACATGCTAAGATGCATAATCATTCACATACACAGTGGAAGAAAACATGCATTCATTCATTCAACATGTTCATCATAATTTATCTTATAAAAAACTCGTCCCGCAACCAGCTACGTCACTGCAAATGTTCCACCCAACAATAGGCCAGCATGCTCCTTAATCTTTCAACAAATCTACCACCCGCGAGCTGGGCATGATTCCCCAAGGAATAAGGAACAAGCAGGCTTACACATAGCCAAGGATACACAAAACATAGCCAAGCGAACACAATTGGGTTTATCAGGACATCCAGGAGTTGGAAAAGACTAAATGATAAGCTGGTGAGCTCATTACAGAGCTAGGGACACCTACACCAGAGCTAGCCTGACTTCTAAGACATCCACGCACACCCAACACAAGGAATCAGTCCCTTCTCTGCTATATAGTCCCTTAGGCCCTGACTTCCCTTCTAGTGCTATTCAGGGGTTGTGGAGAAGAAATCCAACCCTCTAGATCTGTTTGTGTGGTTCCCAAACACACTAGATTTATCAAGCAAACCAAGCCCTCATCCCTACTCCAACACAGTATGAAGACCAGCCACTGCATACATGCAGTCAAACAATCGATTCACAACTTGGATAGGGAAAACAATTCCTGAGCCATTCTTAGCCCTATCGTGGCCAAAACGACTCCAAAACAACCTATAGCAGCCCCAAAATGTAAAGGCAGACACAGCTGACCAACGTGGAAAAATAAGAGCTTGTTCTCAACAATGAAGCCACCGAGGAAAATTACACAGTCTGAAGATGGAAGAGGAAAGACAGGTTCTCAGCTGGGCAAGGGAAAAACATATACACATGCCACAAATTGGTAAGGGAAACATACACACAGCAGAAAAACATGAACGACCCTTCATAGGGAAATTATGGGTGACAGAACATGGCTCCCAACTCGCTGCATGATTAAAAACCAGGAAGAATCCTGTGCATGAGAATGAGAAAGACAATGTAGTATGGCGGTTGTCTCCCTGCGTGAGGAAAACGATAGCGATCCCAATCGACGTGTGAGGATGAACAAGAATGGAGTGAATCCCATCATGGTTTTCCTGCCTATGTGAAGATGGAAAGTCTGCTGGTGGAGTGCACATGTGGGCAAGGACTGACAGTCCTACCGCCCACCACTTCCCAGCAATAATTGCCCTCAACTAACATCAGCATTTTTAAATGGGTTGTTGACACATGGCCCTTTTTCCCATTGGTTCAAGGTTTAACAATTTCCCCCCTTATCCTTAGGAAAATCACACCCTTTTCAATATGGTTGTAGTGATATAGCTGGTTGATAAAAAACAATTTGCATATTTACATGATGCCAAAATTAATATGTCCCGTATATCATGATATACCATCGGCAATGATTCCAATCACTGAAACATAACACAAACAAATCGATGGTGGTGCTTTTGCCTTTAGCTCCGCACCATGATTAATTACAATATATACATCACATACATTTAATGCAGATGGGATCAAAACTGGGGTGTTGCAATAAGGGTCAAAGCAGGCTTACACATAGCCAAGGTATACCAATCTGCCAAGCTCACACAGTAGGGGTTATAAGGCCGTCAAGGAGCTAGGAAAGGATAAATGCTAAGTTGGTGGCATCAAACACTAGTTTTCTCAAGCAAAACCATCCTCTAATCCTACTCCCAATAGTCCAAAGACCAACCACTACATGTCGCAGTAAAACAAATAGCTCACAGCCCTGTGAAGAAGATGAAGACCAAAGGGTGACAACCCCAAACAAAAGGGTGAACATGGCTCTAGTCCACAAGACAACTCAGATTTTTTCTTCGCCCTAGCATGGAGAAAACAACTCAGTAGCAACCCAAGAAGACACTTGCACACACAGCAACCCGAAACCAGGGGAAGACAACAACCGCAATATCACAATGAAACGATGGCAACATTACACAGTCCGCAATTGGGAAAGAAGCCAAATTCCTAGCATGGACAGGGGAAAACATAGATGCAAAACAAAACCCCAAAAGGATGTTTACGCATGCAACATCCCAACTAGGGATAGATCAACATCCCAATCCCCTAAAGAAACAACAGAATAATACATAGTCTACAGATGGGGAAGGAACCGATCCTCAATCTGTGCATGAGGGGAAAAGGACACAACCCAAAACAAAATGTGGAAGAAACACATAGAAGAAACCCACAACATGGGTCATTATGAAACAACAGACCACTCCATAATCCAGACACACTAGCAACGTTGGACAACAATGGTCGATTCACAATGATGAAGCCAATGCCCCCTTCACAATCAGCAATGGTGGAGTAAATAGAATGTTGCATAGTCTGGCAATGGTAGAAGATACAAACTCCCTGCATGAATAGGAGGAAGACATATCTCTTTGGAAAGCACAAAAAACACCCCATAGTGAATAATCCCAGCAATGATTTACAGCCCCCCAATGGGGGGGTCGTAGCACAGACTTTTTGTCTGAACGTGAGGAGGAACATTTTCTTCGATTAATAGGGCGATGTGTGAAAGGAAGGGAGAACCCAAACAAAGGGATGTGGAACCTTTTATCTCAACCCACATGAGAGGAGATGGACAGAATTGTGATCAACCTAATGGGCAGACCATCTGCTACCCGAAAGGCACGTTGTGGAGAGTGGGTGCAGGTGTGAGCATGGTTTTCCTGTCATCCAATCTCTCTCCCTCCTAACAACAAAAAACTAAGGTGGTGGTTTAAGGAGACAAAAAGAGAGTGGCGATGAGTGGCTTTTCCCCGTGGGTCCAGGTTTAGCAATCCCCCCCTTACCCTTGGGAATCATGCCCTTTTCATTTAATGTTGCACCATCATAGTTGGCTGTAGGTTTAATTAAATTGATGTGCTTATTTACATGATCCCAAACCTATAATGTGTCAGATAGAATGATATACCATCGGCAACGATCCCTATTGCCGAGACATAACACAGGCGAATCGATGGTGGGGCTTTGTGGGGGCTTTTTCCTTTAGCTCCTCACCATGACTAATTAAAAAATATACATCATGTAACCTTTAATGTAAGTGGGGTCAAAACCGAGGTATTACATCATTAGTATGGGTTTTATTACAGGTCTACCAAAGAGGAAGAAAAAAAATGATTCCATCTTTCTAGTGGTTGAAAAGTTATCAAAAGTGGCACACTTTATCCTAGTTAAGTCAAGCTACAAGGAAGCTCACATTGTTGACATCTTCTTAAAGGATATATTTAGATTGCATGGGATACCTAAGGAAATCATTTGAGATCGAGACAAGAATTTTACCGCAAATTTTTCTAGATCCTTATCTCCATATTAGAGACATAGTTAAACTTTAGTACTGCTTACGAGTCGCAGATGGATGGGAAAACAGAATGGGTAAAACAGATTTTGGAAGACATGATTAGAATGTATGTTATGAACAACCCCACCAAGTGGGAGGATTATCTACACCTCAAAGAATTTGCCTATAACAACAGATACTAGACATTCACCAAGATGAGTCCCTTCAAGGTACTTTATGGTCAGAAGTGTAGAACACCGATTACTTGGGATATCCCAGTGGACTGACTAATGTAAGGGCCATACTTGCTATGTAATGTCCCTAACCCTCCGATTGGGCAAGAGGACACTACTAAACACCTAAACATCTGGGAAAACTAGCCCCATGAAGTCTTACACAACTAAAAACTGACAAACTGAAAGGGTTTGAAGTAAAACATGCAGATGGGAAAACAACCCCGTGAACATGAACAGGAATAAATGATGATAATAAAAGCTTAACATAGTGCATACTAGGATGCATAAAACATACAGGGATGCATAAAACATACTAGGATGCATAAAACATTCAATTACTCAACATTTAGCGGAAGCAACATATACATTCCAGCATTCAACAAGTTCATCATAATTCGTGAAACAGTAGATATAATTGCAGATATGAAACAGTCAAGAGTACTTATCTTTTGATTAAGAACTCGCCCCACAACCAGCTATGTCGCTGCAACGTTCCACCCAACCATAGGCCAGCATGCTCATCAATCTCTCAGCAACACTACCACCCCCGAGCTGGGCATGATTCCTCAAGGAGTAAGGGTTAATGCAGGCTTACACATAGCCAAGGTACACAAATTAGCTAAGCCCACATAGCAGGGCTTACCAGGTTGTCAAGGAGCTAGGAAATGATAAATGCTAAGCTGGTTGCCTCAACACCAGTCTTTTCAAATATACCCATCCTCTAATCCCACTCTCAATAGTTCAGAGACCAACCACTACATACCGCAGCAAAACAATCCATTCACAACTCTGTGAAGGCAAGGACAATTGGGTGACAATCGCAAACGAAAGGTGAAACATAGTTCCAGTCCACAAGACAACTCAGGTTTGTTCTTGGCCCTAGTGTGGCCAAAACAACTCAATAGCAACCCAAAACTAGGGTACATCAACAACCACAAACTCGCAATGAAATGATGGCAACATTACACATTCTCAAGACAGGGGATAAGTCTGATTCTCCATCTTGGGCAAAAGAAGGACATAAACATAGACCCCAGTCTAATGAGGGAAATGACGAGAAACTTACACAATCCGCAGTTAGGGCAGAAGCATAACTTCCAGCATAGACATGGGAGGACTCAACCAATGGATATGGAATTCAATGACTGTCCAACATATAAAATCCCACAGCACATAGCTCCTCAAGGCAAACACTGAAGAAAGTTACACAGACAGAAATGGGGAAAGAACAAACTCTTAACCTGTGCACAAGGGAAAAGACACAGTCCAAAAATGGAAGAAGAAATCAGACTCTCAACAACGTACAAAATCATGAGAAGAATGACAGCAACCCAAATCATGGGTTAAACCAACAGCAAGCCAAAATCGTGGATGAAAACCACGGCTATTTCACATAGACAGCAGAAATTGTTCCCTTGAGGCCGCTCTTCCAGCTCGCTACATGCACAAAACCAAAGGAGAACCCCGACTGGTGCGTGAGGAAAATGATGGGAAAACTATGTGTGAGGAAAATCGAGCATCTCTCTATGTGTGGATTCCATTCCTTGGACCATAATCGTGAAGGTGAAGACCATGCCAACTGCCAGTGTGAGGGAAACGATGGCTTATGTCATTGGGTATGCGTACCGTCAGAGCTAATAGTAGACTGCCATACTAACGCCCCCCATGCCCACATTTCCTCAAGTAGTAACTACCCTCAACTAATGCCTGCCCCAAATGACTTGGTGGTTGAAAGAGACAAGAAGGTGGTTGACACATGGAACTTTCCCAATGGCTCCCATGGTTAGACAATTTCACCCCCCTTATCCTTAGGAAAATCATGCCCTTTTCATTTCAACGTCGCATCGTCGTAGCTGGCTGTAGGTTTATTTTAATTGATATGCGTATTTACATGATGCCAAACTATAGTGTGTCGGATAGCATGATATACCATCAACAACTATCCCTATTTCTGAAACATATGCAACCAAATCGATGGTGGGGCTTTTTCTTTTAGCTCCTCACCAAGATTAATTACGTTATATACATCATGCAAACGGGGTTAAAAACCGAGGTGTTACATACTAAGGGACTCAGAAGAGTTAGTCACCAAAGTCCAACAAAACCTTAAAGAAGCGAAAAACTGCCAGAAGAGTTACACGAATAAGAAAATGAAAGAAAAATATTATCAAATTAGTCAACATGTTTACTTAAAAGTAAAATCAAAGATATTCTCATTGAGCTTGAGAAGGTGCGAAAATTTGGCTCCAAGATTTTGTAGACCCTTTGAGATACTAGCTAAGAGAGGGTTAGTGGCTTATGTTTCAGGTCATGGATGGGAGGATCGTGGTAGTTATGAAGTTATCTGGTTGATAGATATGAGGTCATACTTATTTATGTTCTCATTAATTATGGGTGTTTAAGTGTGTAGGGTACCTCACCATTAATAAACTAAAAGCTGTAGGTTTGGGGTTTTCTTCCTTCTCCAATATTTTCTATATTTTTATTTCTAGTATTTACTACGCTTGATTAAATATCTTTATATTTGAATATATGCTTCAACTAGATTCCAATTGTTTAAATCATCAATACTTAGTGTGAAGTATTTTAGAAAATCTATAGGGTTAATTTTTATATTGCAAGCTACTCTACTTTATCTATATTTAAAACTCATCTTTCAATTTGTAGAAAAGTTTTATTGTTGAAATAGTATTAGATTTATATTTAAATAGTTTAAATTATATATTAAAACCCGAGTTGCTAGATAAACTAATTACACCAGATATTTATAATTTTAAATAGGTAAGCATAAAATTAAAAAAAAACTCATTTATTCCTTAAAACTAAACATTATATAAATTGTGCACCCAAAAATTGAAATAAACCCTTTATATTCATAAATAACCATACGAGAGATCGAATCTCTGAACTCATTAATTCAAACCCTCAACATAAATCCAAAAGCTGGAAGATTTCATATTGCGATCAAATGCAATTGTTCCCAAAATATAATGCTCATAAACATCAATACTTAAAACCAAGCTAAACATTTAGTAAAACGCTGCAACCATTATCATGAAAAAACACCTATAAAATTTACTGAAAGAATGAATTCCATGAGCCTAAACAAGATTTACAAATAATGCTAATAAAATATAACCACACACAAAATATTTATCTCACCCATCCCATCCATCGAATCCTTTAAAGGATTGGTTGTGGGAGTTTATTTCATTTCTTTAATTACAAACAAAATGCTATCAGTGAAATGGATCTAACCATTTAGAGATTTAATAAAACATAAAATAGATGTATTCCCAACACATCGTGTTAGTAGAATTCCATTAACCATTACATAAGAATCATGTCAATAAAACATGGGTTTACAGTCCTCAAGCCACAAGTCCAAATGATTACAAGCCCACGATTGAATACTGTATGACTAAAAAAAAAATCAACAAATTACAAACTATATCAACTAAAAAGGGTTTCACCTTATAGGCTTCCTGTAAGGTTTTATTGAAGAATCATTGTATATCAATGACAAAACAGAGCATTCTCTATACCATCACATGCACAATTCCTAATTAAACATAAAAACATTTAAATAACATACACAAGATGCATATCAATTCTAAAGTTGATCTATATGCTTATGGTCTCCAAACAAACCAATCCACGTTATTAAATAAAACCACATGCTGCTACCTTATGTCTATTTTACAAAGTCACATCATCAAATGTGCCATTCTAGAGAAATGGCACTGTAAAATTCAAAAGAAACACACCATTTAAAAACATAGAGTCGTTCAACTAAACTGAGTTTTCCATTAAAACAAAATAAAAACAAAATCCATTTCCATAGCAAGGGATAAACGTATATATAGAGGTGAATCACTTATTAAGCAATCAAACTTATCAAAATTTATATTGGCAAAATCATGAAAGGCTTCCACAGTCACGTATATCAAATCCCAAATGATTGAACTAATACCCAAAACAACGAAATGACTCAATGATACATCTCCCCATAACCAAGCTTGAACCCTTTGCTAAAACCACAGATAAAGTGTAAAGGCCATTGCCAATTCAGGGCTTACACGGAGTTTGGTTGCCCAAGAAGCCTACAACACTGCCCACTAAGCCACCTAGAATTCCCATGCTCTACTCACCTACAAAATAAACACAATTTTCATCATAAGTATGTCATTTCTAAATTAATATAAACCAAATTGAAAGAGAAGGGGTGCAAATATGATAACAGAGCATACCTTCTGCAAGATCAGATCTTGGTGTTTGTGTATATTGGATGCACAGTTTTCACCAAGAGCATGAACCCTCTCTCCACACAATGAAAATAAAATGAATGACATCAAAACCCTACCACAATACTTTTGGAATTCTTCCTGTGTTTCCCAAGGCTAATTTATTACGACACCTTGTGTTTGGAATCACGTTATTTCGACCATCACTTAAACACCCCATCACCACCTTAAGTATTAAACCCTCCATTACTGCAAATATCAATGGTTAATCCATAGCTTCGATGGCATAAGTTAATGCCACACACATAAACCCTTCACACCATAAGTTCAATCATATAAGGAGTTACATCTAAGATTTTTTTAAACCCTAGCAAATAGTTTATAACATGCACACATATAATTTATAATCCCTTCTTACCATAGGATTAAGGTATAGTGTGGGCTTAGGACTTTGTTCCTCTCTTAACACATTTATGCATAGGAATAGTGTAGTTTAGGTATAGCTTATTGTAATGCAGGATGTTATTTATTTCCATGATCATGCGACTAAGTTCATCGTCAAAATCACTAGCATAATGAAAATAGAAACTTGCATTAGTTCATGAAGAACTAAGTAAACCTTGTAGCAATAGGAACCCTAACCTTTCTGAGTGAACCAAAAAGGGATATAACCCTACCACTCCACTCCTTGACATATAGAGGTAAGTCAGCCTCTTTATAAATAAACCATAAATGAATTAAAGACATGTAAGCTAAGAGAAAAACGTGAAACAAAACAAGTATTGACAAATGTCAGCAACTGATATAGACATGAAAAGAAAAATTATAAACATATAGAAGTCATAGAACAACATCACTTAAAACAACACCATCATGTAGGAAACACATATAAGAAAAGAAGGCTATAGAACTTAGGTTCAGTTTTGTGAACAAGTTTTTATTCCGCAAAAAATTTAAAGGTGTCCTTCAAATTTTGTATTTTATCAACCCACGGATTTTTTTTTAATTTTGAATTTTAGGGACATAACAAGTGGTATTAGATCCCAGATTCAAAAATTAAGACACCCAATGGTCTCTACCAACCATTCATTGTAGAAATAAACTTTTTCAAAACTGTATTTCAAATTTTGTTAACTATTAGAAAATTATTTGTCATTAAATATTTAAAACTGGAGGACTAACGAACAGTCCAAATCATGAATTCAAAATAAGGAAATAGCCAACAAGGAAATATGACCACCCCTCATGCGAAGAAGAACCAGTGGTTGAATTAAATTATGATATATTGAAAACCATATAGAGTATGCAAGTAGACTTACAAAGCTTCAAGGATGATAATATGAATGAAAGAAAATAGCAAAAAGAAATCAACGAAATTTTACTTCGAAACATGATGGGACGAAGCCTGCATGGACAACTTACTCATTTAACCAATAAATCTAAGAAATATGTTCATCATAAATGGGTCAGCATCCCAAAGGAAGAGGGAAAATAAGAACACACACCTAAACCTCCAAAAATACATTATCATAGTATTTCTAGTGATAATTCCCTTTCTCATTGCAGAAAGAAATAGAGGAATGATAACAACCTCCAAGGAGAAATCAGAAAGATAAGAGCCCCAACCTATGAAGGAAAGATGAACACCATGGAGAAACCTTAATAATGGATTCTAGATATGAGAAAACACTATGAGTACACAACTACTCTAGTGAAAAGAAAGCATGTCTAGGCATCTATAATTTAAATGGGAAAACAACTAGATGGTGGAGAGACCTATATCATACCAAAAAGGATGAGGTAAAAGAAGTCCGATGGAGTAACTTTTGCATAATATTTTAGAACAAATACATTTCTGAGAGATTCTTTAACAGGAAAGTGAAAGAATTTGATGAGTTAAGAATGGGAACTATGACTATGGAATCCTTCAATAACATATTTTTGGATTTGTTACACTACATGTCTTACATAAAGTATGAAAATGTGAAGATACAATAGTTTCTAGGATGTCTTCCTCCCAATTTTCAAGAAAGAATTGAGTTTTACATGCCTAAAATTATCGACACTATCCTACACAAAGATAGGCATTTCTATGAGCATGGACAACTGAGGTAGGAAAACATCAACAGAATTTGATACAGGTCTAGAACCTTCTTGGACAACCACAAACTGGGTTTCAACCCCCCTCCTTATAGAAAATAGAACAATATTTTTTCACCAAACAAAAACTTCAACAAGTCTAGTACAAATCCAAATGTACTTGCACCAAATTCCAATAGACAAGAAGCAAATGGTCGAAGGAGGCCATCAGGCTACTATGGTCGAAGAAGACCATCAGGATACTATGGTCGAAATAGAAGGTAATGTTTCAAACACTTCTATTTCAATTTTGATTGATCCCTGTGCTCGCCAAAGCTATCTATTGCCTAAAATTGTTGAGACATGTAAACTAGACAAAGTTAAACATGAGAAACTGTGGCTATTGAAATTTTCCATGGGTACTAAAAGAAAAGTTTCAAAAATAGTGAGCGATTGTGAGGTAAGCTTGAACTCTTTTCCAGCTAAGATAGACTTGAATATTTTACCCTTAGGATTGTGCGATGTACTTATTGGCATGGACTGGTTCAAACAACACCATGTCATGCCTAATTGTCTAAGCAAGTCAATCTTTTGTATAGATAGCCAAGGGAATCAGACAAAGATTTAAGCCATACCTAATAAGGTTTCTGTTAGACATATATCTTCCTTACAAGAAAATAATTGCAATGGGAAAGGCTGCAAATTTTTTGCAGTAAACATCCAGGATGTAGAAGCTCAGAGAGAGTATCACATCGAGGACTTTATGGTTCACATAGATTTTAAGGATGTATTTTCCAAGGAAATACTAGGATTACCACCAAAACGAGACTAAGACTTTTCCATAGAACTAACTGTTGATGTATTTGTAATTTCAAAATGTATTCACTTGTATATCTTATTTATTGTAACCCGATGTTTGTTTTGGGAAGTAACTATAATGTAATTAAGTCATGTCATGCCTCGATGTTTTGATCGGGAGATTCGATAATGTAAACAAGTCATGTAAATTCATTGAGGTTAACCCTCCATTGTAAGCCAGGGAAATATTCCTCATAATTGTGTCAAGGTTAACCCTCCTTGTTGATCAGAGGGAAAAGTCCTCACAGTGTGGGGCACTAGGGTTGTTAGACTCCCCTAGAGAGGTTGGCCCTAGTATGTAATTGTTAAGTGGGGCCAACATGTTTAAGCGGAAATTAGGTGAATGAAATAATATAAATAAAGAGTGAGACTCTCTATTTGTCATAAACACACTCACTCATTGGGGCACATGAGTGAGAGAGGAGAATCTCTCTCAAGTGAGAGAGGGAGAGAGAGAACAAGCTATTGGAGATCATATTTATGTTTTTAGGTTTTACTACTACCATTGGTGCTCATTCTATCTCTGAGGAAGTTGTAGGGTTTTATCCTTTATAATTTCTCCTTACTACTACCATTGCTGCTCATTATATCTCTTGTCTCTTGTGTTTATTGCTGTGCATCTTATTCTCTCAGATAAGATCCTAAGATCATATTTTTTAAATGATAAAAATATAACATCGTACCAGAGCTAACCTGAGAAGAAGACATTGTACAGCTGCAGAAGCTAGGGATTCTTACTTTTTGGGTCTCTGTCCACAATCCATCAGCAAAAGTATGATAGGATGACTCTCCATTAAAGCGCACACCTTTCTGTCGAAGCGGAATTCAATTCTAAGCATTTTCAGTTTTTTGTCGTGGGAAATTAGGGCTTTTTACAGAAGAGGAATTTTTTAATGAGCCCGGCATAGGATTTCTCTCCTCATCAAAATTTATTTTTAGAGACCTGGGTTGAGATTTTTGGTTGGGTGTAACTATAGGAAATTCAAACCCTACTTTGACCCTCGGCTGGAAAAACCCTAAATACTAAAACTGATAAGTTTTGGTACATTCACTATATCTCAGGATTATAGAGTTATCAGGGGCTGAAACGTTCACACGTCAAAGATAAATTCCTGATGTAAACTGTATCCAAGTTTCATCCTTAGAGTCACTTTAGTCTAGGAGATATGATTCCTACAAGTTAGGGTTCCATCCTCTTCTAGGATTCATCCCTAAATAGGACACTTGGGGAAAATTGCTATATCTCAGTCTATAGAGGTCCATATGAAATTTCTCAAGAATTTCAAGAAAGGGGGCAGACTGTAATTTCTGTGGTCAAATTTTTAGACCCTAAAGATAAAATAGTGACAGATGGAAGTCCGTACCTGTGGTCAATTATGATGAAACTTGTTGTGCTGGAACAGGGATAGGAGAGGCCACCTTAGTGTGAAGTTTCAGACATAGAGGTGTCATAATTGTAGAGATACCTCATAAATAGTATCAGGCATTTCTGTAGAAAAAAATGAAAAACTAGGGCTTCCTATTCTGGGAGCTTCCCTCCACTGTTTTCAGAAAAACAGATTACATTAGACAGCTCACCTTGATGAGGTCTATATTTCTATCCAACAAGATTTGAAAGATTGCAAGTTTTGAGAATTAGGGTTTCTCTGACAAACCCTAGATCAGATAGCTTGAGAACCAGGATGAACACCTCAAATTAGTAAGATCTAATCTTTTGTTATTTTTATTTGAGGTTCTCATTTCAAAGTGCTCTATCACATAATCTTGATGATAAGCTTGGTGAAGTTGACAAGTTCCAAGCATGGAAGTATATGATCTCTTTGAAGAAAATGAATTAGACACCTACATAAGTAGAGAGGTTCCAATTCTACAGGGAGATGAGGTTAAAAGCCTTACACTAGAAGAAATTGGTCTAGGCAAAGAAGATCATTGTTGATTCAATCACATGTCACCTTATACCACAAGTGTCTCCCCTAAAGACACCAAAAGAGATGTTTGATTCCTTAACCAAGCTATTTAAAGGGAAGAACATAAATCAAAAGATGACTTTGAGAAACTAGTTGAAGAATATGAAGATCCAGAATGATGAGACCATACAATCGTACTTTACATAGGTATCTCAAATCAAAGAACAACCTAAAACAATATAAGAAGAAGTGGAGAATGCAGAAGTTGTGATAACTACATTGAATGGCCTCCCAAGATCATGGCATTCATTCATTCGAGGAACGTGTGCCAGAAGGAAATGATTACTTTCAGCAGACTCCCAGAAGAAGAAGAAGCTAGACATATAATAAGAGAAGAGAATATGGGAGCAACTGAATATCAAGATCTCACCATTTAAATAAGATTCCTCAAGAGACGAGGAATATGAAGTACTCAACCTCTTATCCATCTTAGCATTTGGATAAGAAATGATGTTGTTATCAATAAAGAATACGATGAAGCCGAAGGCTCAAGAAGAGTCTACCCACGAAACAAATAAAGATAAGTATTTCATTGTCATTTCATGATATTATTTTTTTATACATTTATTTCAATTCAGTTGATGTCTTATGCATGATAGAATGTTTGCATTAATGACAGTATATGCATGTGATGGGTAAGTAGCTCATGGTTGTATACAACTCACCATTGCTACTTATCTAGAATGGAACCTCTTTGCTGACATATTGGATTAGTGCACAATATCAATGTTGTCCTGGTAGAGATGGAAGGCATATAGAAAGTTTATGTGAGATATGGATGATTGTTGTATTGGATAGAATAGTTACATGATCAAACATTTATGCATAAGAATGTTCGAGTACACAGGGTACTCCCAAAATACAGAACACCTTGAGCAACTGCTTCACACAAATAGATCACAGATCAACACACCGATGTTTTTCACGTGGTTAAAACCTTCGAGAGGAAAACAATCCATGGCCCCAGCCAAATAGCTACTTGGAGCAATTTATTATGCAAAAGAAAGAAAGTTGCATGAGCTTCTCATAATCGGTCAACTAGCCAAGGACCCTCTATTCTCTTTAAATAGAGATCATAGACCAATCAGGTGTTAAGCCACGGATCAATGGTATGTATTATCTAAGAGAAGTTGAACCATTGGATCACTCTATGTCTAGAACATATCGTGACCATCGTATTAGAATATTTACAACTGCATACTAATGCATTCTAAAGAAGCACACTTTTACCTAACAGATATATTACACAAGTTGATCTTAACTAACTCCTAAGTGTCTAAATATCCTAACAACCCCCCTTATGAACAACTTGGGATAGGATTGAAGGATTTACAAAAGTGACACTATTAAGAGAAGAAAGTAGGAATTAGAGCCTATCCCCCCTTCAGGAAACATTCCTAAACTCCTAATGTAGACCAAAGTTTAGAAAACTTCGCTTCTGTAAGAGACTTGGTGAAGATGTTTGCAACTTGATCATCTGTAGGGCAATAGAGAACTTCAATAACACTATCATGAACAAGATTTATGATGAAGTGCATGTGTAGCTCAATGTGTTTACTATGTTGATGTAGAACTAGATATTTGGCAAGCTTGATGGCACTTTGATTGTCACACCAAAGTGGAGTAGGTTGTTGCTGCTCGAATCCAAACTCTAAAAGGATCTGACGAAGCCATAAAGATTCCTAAATGGAATTAACTATGGCTTGATATTATGCTTCTATTGAAGAAAGAGCAAGAGCTTGTTGTTTCTTACAAGCCCAAGTGATAGGTCCAGATCCCAAACTGAAAACATAACCTGCAGTAGACTTTCGATCATCATGATCGTCGGCCCAATCTCAATCAGTGAAACCAACCAACGAAGGTTTCCCCCCTATAATATAATGAATCCCAAACTGAATTGTACCTCAAATATATCAAAGTATTCTTTTTGCTGCTTTCCAATGACTTTCATGAGGAGTTTGCATATAACGGGAAACACGACCAACAACAAGGAAAAGGTCAGGACAGGAATGAGTCAAGTATAAAAGACTACCAACAAGCTGACAATACAAGGTGGCATCTACTTCAGGGGAAGTACAAGTGACAAAAATATTGAATCCAGACTAGAAAGGAGAGGGGGCTGGTTTACAATCTTCCATGTGGAAGCGATGAAGAAGGTCATAAGCATACTTAGACTAGGAAAGAAAGATTCCTTCTTTGGTTTGCAAGCCTTAGAGACCAACAAAATAATGCAAATGTCCCAAGTCTGACATTTCAAAATTTTTCTTAAGATTGGATTTCACATGGGTTATAAGTTTAGGGTCACTACCGGTAAGGATAAGATCATCAACATAAAGAACACGTATGATGAGATGGTTTCCTACTTTCTTGGTATAGACATTGGGGTCAGAATGGCATCTAGAAAAACCATTGTTAAGGAGGAAGCTATCCATTTTGGTATACCAAGCTCTAGGAGCTTGCTTAAGGCCATATAAGGATTTCTTAAGGAGACAAACAAGGCTAGAGTTATTTTGAACATATCTAAGAGGTTGTTCCATGTAAATTTCCTCATGTAAATCACCATGTAAGAAGGTATACTTGACATCCATTTGATGGACTTCCTAGTTATGTAAGGCTGCAAGGGAAAGAACAAGGCGGATGGAGTTCATTTTTGCTACAGGGGCAAAGGTTTCATTGTAGTCAATCCCTTCAACTTGGGAAAAACCTTTGGCAACTAACCTTTCCTTAAGTCTTTCAACACTTCCATCTGATGCATACTTAGTTCTATAGACCCATTTAAATCTGGCAAGTTTTCTTCCTTTTGGAAGAGGAACAAGATCCCAAGTATTGTTCACCATTAAGTAACGATATTCTTCATCCGTAGCTGCATCCCAATCTGGATTTCCCGAAGCTTCTGCAAAAGTTTCTGGATCATGATTCTCAGAAACTTGCGCCAAAAGAGAAGAGGCTTGCTGAAACTGAGAATGTGTTTGACGTTGATCTCTAGGATCGTTGGCAAGATCACTAGCTACTTCACATGTTGAATGGACCCATCGAGGAAGTATTGGTGCTGGTGCAATTGGAGGAACATGAGCAGGTGGGGTGTTAGAGTATCAGATGGTATAATTGTCGCACCTTTGGGAATATAAAAAAATTTGTTTAACCACCACTCCTAGTGATAAGGCCTTGTGCCGGGTTCAAAATTTTCACCAACATCTGCAGGTTTTGGTGTAATAGAAAACCTTACATGGTATCAGAGATTTTATGAAGGGCTGCTTTCGGTTTTGATCAAGATCTGGAACCGGTGTTACCGAAACTTTGAAATGGTTTCTGGTTCTAGATTTTCTATTCATTTTTTGCCTATGAGAGATGTTCCATTTTGTTTTAAGCACTGTTTCCATTGGGAAATAGTTTTTGTTTCACCGAAAACTGTTTCTGCTTGTTCCAGAAACACCCATTTCGGCAAATATGAAGGTATAATGTTACACTGATGGATTTGTTTTCTTTTAATATCTCATATCTTATCATCTTTATTATTAGATGTTTTTTTTTTAGTCTCGGACTGTTGCCTTACTAACTGCGTATTCTCTTTGCTGTGCACCTTGCGCGATCGTGGTGAATCAAAAACAGTAAGGGAAAGTTTTTGTCTTGTCTTCTTGGCTACGTATGCTCTTTTCCATGCACCTTGTGTGATCACGACAAATCAGAAACAATGACAAAACTTGAAAACATAGAATTTTCAGGTAAGATAACCAAGTTCTAACCCCATTGTGTGGAAAAAATTTTTATGACGAAAAGATATTCTTCATCCATATCTGCATCCCAATCTGGATTTCCTGAAGCTTCTACAAAAGTTTCCAGATCATGATTCTTGGAAACATTAGCCAAAAGAGAAAAGGCTCACTGAAATTGAGAACATGTTCGACGTTGATCTCTAGGATTACTGGCAAGATCACCAGTTGCTTCACATGTTGATTAGACCCATCGAGGAAGTATTAGTGCTGGTGCAATTAGAGGAACATGAGTAGGCATTCCCAATGGAAAAGGAACTCCGGACACAATGGAATAGCTCCCACAGGACAAAAATAGAAAATTCAGGACCAGAAACCCTTTCAAAGTTTTAACAACATCGGTTCCAGATCTTGATGAAAACTGAAAGCGGGTCTTCATAAAATCCCTGATACCATGTAAGGTTTTTCGTTACACCAAAACCTGTAGATGTTGGTGAACATTTGAAACCCAGCACAAGGCCCTATCACTAGGAGTGGTGGTTAAAACACTTGTTTTACATTCCTAGAGGTGCGGCAGTTATACCATCGAATACTCCAACACCCCTCCTGCTCATGAAGAACTGATACTCTTCAGATCTTTTATGAAGAGCGGCTATTGGTTTTGGTCAAGATCTGGAACCGATGTTGCTGAAACTTTGAACGGGTTTCTAGTTCTAGATTTTATATGCATTTTTGGCCTATGGGAGCTATTCCACTGTGTCTGGAGCACCATTTCCATTGGGAAATAGTTTTCGTTTCACCGAAAACCGTTTCTGTTTGTTCTAGAAACACCCATTTCGACAAATTTGAAGGTATAATGTTACAGTGATGCTTTTATTTTTTTTAAATATATCATATCTTATCGGTTTTATTATTAGATTTTTTGTTTTTAGTCTCGGACTCTTGCTTTCCCTGACTGCATATTCTCTTTTCCGTGCACCTTACGTGATCGTGGAGAATCATAAATAGTAAGGGAAAGTTTTTTTCTTGTCTTCTCAGCTACGTATTCTCTTTGCCATGCACCTTGTGTGATCACGGCAAATCAGAAACAATGAGAAAACTTGAAAATGTAGATTTTCCAGGTAAGCTAACCAAGATCTAACCCCATTATGTGGAAAATGTTTTTTCATTTTGTTTTTTGTTTTTCTTTTGTGATTTACAGAAAAACCCAAGTGTGTCTGGAGTAGTCATCAATGAAAGTTAAGAAATATTTGAAACTAGAAAATGATGCAGATGGAAGAGGACCACACAAGTCACTATGGACAAGATCCAAAGGAACCGAGGTGTGTCAAGAGGCACGTTTGTCAAAACTGTCTCGATGACGTTTTTCAAGTACACAACTGGAACAAACACCATCCTTGCAAGATACCATCGCAAGACCAGTCACCATATTGTATTTACATAGTTGTTGCAATGAGCGATAATTTTAGTGACCAAATCACTCATGCCAAAGTTTGCTCAAGTTATCACTATGAGCAACAAAAATTGAAGGAAAAGGTGATGAACCAAAGTTGTTAAATTTGTATAACCTGGTAATATCATCAACAGTTCCAATAGCAAGGACATTTTGAGAATTTTTAAAATCCTTCATTACAACTTGGTGAGGTGTAAACATCACAGTTTTACCTCTTGGTGAGGTGTAAATGTCACTGATAACAAATTGCAAGAAATTTTTGGAACACATAGTAAATCATTGAAATGACCATTTTCTACTGGAAATGTTCCAAATCCTACAACACTTAGAGATCTATCATCACCAACAAATATTTGCTTGGTGTTACATTCATGCATAGTAGAAAAGATGGCTTGATTCTTAGCCATATGATAAGATGCTCCAGAATCAATGAGTCATTCATTTGAGGTAGAAGAAGAAGATGAAGTATAAGAGTAAATAGAAGCACAAAGTGCATGTCCATGAGAGTTAGATTCTGAAGATGAATCTAGGCTGATGTGGTGCTTCTTCATTGCTGCTTCCAAGGCTACCATCTTCTCAAAATACTTAGATTTATCATGATTATCTTTCCCATAAAAATTGCAATGACGCTCAGTCTTCTTTCCTTTTGGCTTGGATCCTTTGCCATGTTTTAAAGAAGGAGCTGACTAACAGGGTTTGGGACCCTTGTTATTTGGCTTGTTATTGCGAGAATTCTCTTTCTTGGGAGGCTTGGACTTTTCTTTCTGTTGGGACAATAAGGCTTTCCCAGATGTATTTGCATTGTTAATTATTCCAAGATGAATGAGCTTATATTGCTTTCTAATTAAGGAATCATAAAAGGATTCAAGACTAGGATTTTGATAGCTAGCTACAGTCAAGGATTCTTTCATGGAGTATAATGCAGATACAAAAACAGAATATGTAGGTCCAAGTTTGGAGAGAATATGATAAATACATTGTTTGTCTTCTTTCTTAATCCTTCATTCTACACATAAGAGTCTAAGAGTTTTATACTTAGATAAATAGCCTTGAGCATGAAAAATCATTTGGATTCAAGGAAAGAAACTCATTCTTAAGTTGATGACCCCAAATTTCATTTTGTTTACCAAACACAGATTCCAACTTTTCCCAAGCTTTTTCAGGTACATCAATTCCAGATATGTGGAATCACAAATCAGTAGAGATTGACATCCTAATGAATCCACGAGCTTCATCACATCTATTTTCCCATTTAATTTTATTATCATCATTAGTGGGTTCTGTTTCTTTCCCTGAGGTTATCCTGAAAAGTCCCCTACTTCGTAGAACATCCTCCATACAAGATTTCCATGAGAAATAGTTATAACTTGTAAGTATAATATCACAAAGGGTGGCCATATTTTAAAATAATGGATAAAAAAAAACCAAAAACTACCTGTCTAGTTGTAAAGAGCTCAAAATAATATGCGGTTTAAAAAAAATAGCACTAAAAACTGATTATGGATGATGAAGTTATGCTTGATTAAAGAAAATGTTGAAGATGTCCCCAATAGTGACGTAGCAGATATTAACTTGATCAACTAAAAAATAACCCCCCTCTTCCAAAAATCAACCTTTGACAATCACTTTACAATAAAGTTGCTTTGAATTGAATCACTTTTGTAGAATAAAGTAAGTTTCCATGTGTCAGACGTACAACATAAGGAATGATTCATTACTATGATGTTTCTGTACATGTGGGTTCCATTGATGCAATATAAGATTGTGTCACAAAAAAATACATGGAAATAGAAATGAAGTGATAATCCTCATTGATTGGAGAAACCAATGCAAGAATGATGTAGATTTAGTCACAACTAGGTCACCTTACACTACAAATACGGGGAATTAAAAAATTAAAATATGTTCAAGAATACCTATGGTGTATAATATGTAGAACAGAACAACACTATAAAAATAATTTCTCAGCACTCATGAACTATGTCGCACCAGGAGCGCCAGACTCGATAAACACCTAACGGATGCCTTGGTGTAGAATATGCCAAACTAGAGGCCATTAGTCGGAAGAATGTTTTTCTTCACAAAAGATTGTAAGTATACCAACTACGATGTATTGTAAATTTTGTAAATCTTTAGGACATACGAGAAATATTGTAGAGCATTTTAACTCTTGAAAGGGAAGATGGTGGATACCTACTTGATGAAGAATGATGAGTAGATGCAAATTGAACAAGCACAATCTCAATACCATCTTGCTCAATATCCACCAACATAATTTCAACACCTATAATATCCTCAGTCGACTCATACTCCTGAATATGGACCTGGCTCTGAGGTATGAAACATACATAAGTACACTTTACCACTCGCAAGTCCTCCACACATGTCTCCAACTATAATATCCTCATCTATAATATAATAAAAAAATAGTATCCTCCACAACAACAATACCCTCAATGTAGGTGGGTGGAAATTTCGGAGGCCAAGGACACCAAAAACAAGGATGAGGAGGATTTGGTTGGGGAAGTTTCCAAGTCGTATGTTATAATTATGGAAAACCATGACATTTTTCTCAATATTGTGCAAGTTCTGTGAAGACATGTTCATATCGTAAATAATTTGATCCTACTGTCAAATAGTGTCTACAATTGATTATGAAATGAAAGGATGGAATTGTGCAAAAATCCCAACCCAAGAGAAGCAAATATTGTTGTTGTCATATGGGGAGGTGTTCTATCTAGAGTAGACCAGGGTGAAGAATGTGCAAAACCATAGGTGTGAATTATCATAGAAAAGATAGTATCATTTTATGTTAGGAAAAAGAATAAAGTATTCTTAGATGTTCGACCAGAATTTGTCCACACAAATCAAGCATCAACATCTAGACAAGTAAGATAGATTCCTAAAAGGTTCGATCAAATATTCAGGAAGTAACCGGCGACAAAGGTTAGTAAGCCAAAATAATTTTTCAAAATTTTATTAGCACTAATCAATGATAAAGATGTTGTTGTAGAATAAAAATCACTCATAGAAGAAACTCCAGAAGAGTTGTGACCCTAGAGAAGACTTGACCATGTTCTGAAAATATTAAAAATTGGTCGTGAGTTGCGAATGGCTACACATATAGTAGACTAAGATATGGATTATATCATCTTATATCTAGGATCTGATGTCAAAATATTGACATGGAAGACCTGGGAAATCATGAACAACCTGTGAATGGTCTGGTCTCAAATTCAATTAAGACTATCAAATCAGTTGAATGTTTTAGCCATTGGTCGACTGACTCAAGTACCTATCAAGGTCGAAGGCCTGAGAAAATATGCATACTTTGAAGTGATCAAACTCGTCGATGATACAAATCCATAACCTTCACTTTTGGGGATTGATGGGCGGATAGATAATCAAACCATCATTAGTTTTAACAGAAGAATCTTGTTATTTGAAGACCCAAATAAAAGGGTGGTCTCAGTAATTGATCCACTCGAAGGACAAGGATATGTCGAGGAAGTTAACAGTGAAGGGAAAGGTGATTAACTGGAATATCTATAATATTATTACTTCAAGAGATGCATATATAAACCCAACAATGGATGGAAACCTGAGTTGGTAGAGTGTTAGCTCTTGTACATCTGATTTAGGTGAACCATCGATACTATAGGGTTATCATTATTCTATCATTATCATAGTATACATTATATTAGAGTGTATTATGCATGCATCAATAAGAATAGAAGTCTATCAAATAACCATCATTGCATGGTATGCCACACATCAATATCATCATTGCATATTATTGTACATTCTATTGTACATATAAACATACCTTGTATAGATAGTCATTAACAAGTGCTTCTTAGTCCAAATCCCAGCCAAAAGCAAGATGAGAGAGAAATTCTCTTCAAAATATGTAAGACCCTTAACACAGATGTCTGTCAACTTCTTACTATTTAAGCATGATGTAGATGTCAAAAAGGGTTGATAATGTCATCGATTATGGATATGCATCATCATCATCAATGTGCATACAACTCTTAATCCACCTAAGAGAGTATGTTTGTGTCTACCATAAAAATGAACTATTGTTATAGATGATAGTCCACTAATTCTAGGCAAACAATGAAGACTTGTAGCCGATATAAATGACTTGTATGTGTTCCTAGGTGTCCACAAATTTAATTTTTTACTAACCTCAGGCTAGTACATGGATGAGAAGATTTTTGGTGGATTTTGTTGATGTATTTGTAACTTCAAAATATATTCATTTATGTATCTTATGTATTGTAACCAGATGTTTATTCTGGGATGTATCTATTATGTAATTGAGTCATGTTGTCATGCCCTGATGTTTCGATCAGGAGAGTCAATAATGTAAACAAGTCATGTCAAGTCATAGTGAGTAACACTCCGATTGTGTAAGGGTTAAAGTCCCCGCAGTTTCGGGGCACCAGGGTTATTAGACTCTCCTAGTAGAGGTCGGCCCTAGTATATTTTTAATCATGTCAAGATTAGTATAAATAGAGAGCTGGGGTCTCTATTTAACACACATCACTCACACACTCAAGTGTAGCACATAGTTGAGGAAGGGGAAGACAGTGGGCTATACAAGAAGAGGATTACTGTTGTTCGGAGTGCATCTTACTATTTTGGGGTTTTACATCTTTTCTTGATTCTATCTCTGAGGAAGTTGTGGGGTTTTCTCCATTTATGGTTTCCCCAATGAAAAACACTATGTTCATTGTCTCTTGTGTTTGATTGTTGTACTTGTTGTTCTCTCAGTAAATATCCTAACATAATGCTAGATTAATGTTGAAAAACTAACCTATTTTACATCTCCAAAAATTCACAATTCACTATACATACCTTCAATATAAGATAGCTATTGCAATAGTTCGCCTCCTTAAACAATTGGGACTATGTAAAAAATGGGGTCTGTCACTGAGCATCGGTATGTGCATGATCTATGAGACTGTTCAAGAGAATAAGGCCCAACAATTTTGATCCCAAAAATATATATTAGGATTATTACGGTAAACAAATTAGGCCCTCCAAAAACCCTGGTTTTTCTTCAGGCCTTGTGCTGGTAAAGTGGAAGGAAAAAATACCAAAAATATATTCTTCTTGTATGTAATTTTGGTATTCTCCTCCACTATAATTTGGGTCTGCTCCTCCACTGTAATTCATGTATGCTCCTCCACTTTACATTGGTTCTACTTTCCTCTGCAATTTCGGGTCTATAGAAAATTTTAGTCACTGCTCCTTTGCTACGTCAGTCTAACCTCAATCCAGAGATATCTTTCACCTTGGATTCATTGGATGTGTTTGGATGTTGACATATGTGTTTATAAACACATTAAATTGGACATGTTTCATGATGGATGACTTGTCCTCAGAGGTAAGAGTGGTAATAATTTTAATTTTTAATTTAAAATTGTAATTTGAATTTTAATTTGACTTTTAATTGTCACGTAAACTTATTACCACTTCAATCGTCAAACCTTACCAAATAATTCCAGGTATTTTATTTTCCATATAATCGGGTTTCCACCACATATTCCATATGTATGACCAAGTATTTAATAATCTATAAGGTCTTCATTAAGGATCCCAATATGAAGCTGCCATGTCACCATCCATATTCACAAGGGTTTCCATTTAAGCCACTAGGGATTCCATTCAACATCACCTTCACCCCACCATCAAAAAGTGTGACAAAATAAAGTGTCCAAGTGATATCATGCCATCCTATATGGGTTCCAAGTCTTCTTATGTAATCAGAACAATCTTCAAGGCCTCATGGCCATGTCATCATGTCATCTAACCATATGTCATATCCCCACATTTTGACCACAAAAAGCGTTGACCTTGATGAACACCTAGGGTTTCTAAATGATATTATTTAATTACCCTAGGGAAAATTGCTAAAATAAGTGTGCAAGAGGATTATACTAATTTTCATTTATTGTATTTTTTAATTTTTATGGAATTAATTATCTCAAAAATAAGTTTCCATTAATAGGAGGGCCACTTTGGCAAGCCAACTTTCCAAGGAGGAAATAAAATCTATCATAGGACTTACAAAATAAAAGAAAATATCTCAGACACAAAAGAGGCAAATATGGACCATGGTAGGTAACAGTTTCCATTTGGAGACTCAGACACAAAAGCAAGAAGCTCAGAAAAAGTTGTCATAAAGAAAAGCAACAACTCTAGGGAACAATTTCCATTCTAGAGTTCACTGACAAAAGCAAGAAGGCTTGAAATTTTTTCATAGGGAAAATGAAAAACAATGTGCCAAATGAATGTGTTGATTCCAAATTGGATGGAATATGATGTCATGGAAGCATCTCAATGGAGCCTACATGGTAATTTCTCAAGGAGGGCGCACCGTGTGGCTAGGGTTATGGTTTTAGCAAGGGAGACTTTCTCAGCACGTGGTTGAATTTCCCAACAAGTAACCAAAGGTTTATTTAAATATATATGGAGATCCATTACTTAGTTTGGATGTTTATTATTTTGATGTTGATGAAGCTAAGGATTCCTTGTTGAGTGTTGTGCTTTGGGTTCCTGGGAGATGTGCCCCAAGGTTCTCATTCTCCCCTCTTATTCCTCCCCTTTCCTTTTCATTGTAGGCCTTGGAGTGCTATTGAAAAAAACCATAAACTAATATCATACATTTATTGCATCCAAATTTTCCATTGAAATCGAGGTCCAATTAAGGGATCTTCACTTACACTCCCATCCCTAACTTAGTGTCAAATTTGGGCCTCCTACGCTCAGTTTTGGGTCCCATGTTTGGAGAGATCAGTACTACAACCTATTATTTATGTCCTCATTCAAAAAAATCTATTTATGAATTCTGTGATACTGTAATATTTCTGTTCAATAATCTCTAATGTCAAGTTTTCCATGAGTGAACTTTTTTTTCTCATAAATGAGTGTGTTTATCAGTTTTTGTAATAGGAATGAAGTCACAACCATGAGATGAAGTTATAAATGATATTATATGTAAAATATTGTTCAATTATTCTATTTAATTCATATTCACCACCTCTGAGTTATTCTGGTATGAAATTCATTAAAACTTGCACACCCTAGCTAGTTGACTAGGTAAATTTAACTAGTCTTACAAGTTTTGTAATTTTGAGAGTTCTATAATTCCAAATTTAATTATGTAAGTTGATGGAGGTTTTAGCTATCCCCACTATCCATTCCAACATTCATAATGATATTTTATTTATGTTGTACCTTGGTTTGGAATCCTTCTGTACGCATGGTCTCCTCGGGCCAAAACTACCAGTTTCTCTCAATTCTTCCAAGACAACCCCAAATCAGTTCATATATGTTCTTCACTATTTGGAAATTTATTTAATACCTTTTATCAGTTATACCACACATATGTACCTTTCCAAATCCCTTGCTTGATTGGATTTGAAAAATTCTTCCTAGTTTCATGGTTAGGGGTGTTTCCACGAAGGTGGGTTACAATTTTCGGCAAGACGAATTCAGAAAAAAAAAAAAATTGCACCTCAATCGAGATTTTATTAAAACCTCGATCGAGGTCTCAACAGCTCAGTCGAGGTTTTATAATACCCTCGATTGAGATTTTATTAAAGGCTTGATCGAGCTTCGGATAAACCCTCAGTCAATGGCTCAATACCTTGATCAAGGGTTAAATAAATGCTCGATCGAGGGTTAAATAATACCTTGATAAAACATCTTTAACCATCTATAAATAGGCAAAAAACCCGTTATGTTATTCACTTCATCTGTTGAATATGGTTCGCATAGTAATTGGGTACTTATTGATGTGATTCGAATCAATCACATCTACAACACCAATTACTCCACAACTAATATTTAACATATAATCAAGGTAAACTGACTGCCCCTAGTAGTGCTCCATTACAATCCTATTTTGTGTTTTGAATTAGTTTAATGAACATTTAAAAAAATTTAAGAATCAATTTCTCAAATCCTTGGCCCCATGGCGGTTTGTAAAATGACGGTGGTTTGGCAATGTCATGGTTTTTTTTGTTTAATTTTCTAAGAGATTTATTATTCGTAGTGTTGGCCAAATCTGAATCAAATGATGTTGAAATTATTTACGTCCCAGAACCTCGATCGATGGTTTATTAGGACCTTGATCGAGGGTTTAGTAAACCCTTGATCGAGGTTTTGTTAAGAGATCGATTGAGGTATTTAAATAGATCGATTGAGCTCTCGACCTCGATCGAGGGCTAGAAAAATAGAGAATTATCCCTCTTACAAGAAAATCATTGTTTCTCTGTGTCTTCTAGGGGTGTAAACCCTACCGTTTATGGCACACAACTAAGCGGAGTTAATACCAATAGATTCACCACTGAATCCTCTATCCATTGAGGTATCATGCATGCATTTTGGAATTCATATGGGTTTTTTGTTTTAATTAGTTCTAAGACTTACACTTCGAAATCTTGACAACAAATTCAAAGGAGCTCAAAGAAAAATCTGTAGGGTAAAAAATAGATATCCAAAAATTTCGTAAAAATGCACATCCCACACATCGATGCGTCCTATTCAAAAGGGTATCTTTGGTTTTTCAATTTTTGAAAATAGTGAAAAAAAAGATGGGATGGACACACATGTGTATAAAATGATGTTGAAATCAGATGTGGTCGCTTTCGAAAAATAATAAATCATTGTATATTGAGAAATAATGTAACAAAAAAATNATGCTCATGTGTGTGTGTGTGTGTGTGTGTGTGTGTGTGTGTGTGTGTGTGTGTGTGTGTGTGTGTATATATATATATATATATATTACATTAATAATTTAATATATATGTATATGTATATATACATATACATATATATATATATATGTATATATATATGTATATGTATATGTATATGTATATATACATATACATATATATTAAATTATTAATGTAAGATTGAATTTTTGGTGTTGGACACAAGCCACTTATTAACTTCTTCAAATTTTTAAGGTGACACAATTCATTAAATGAAAATTATTACCCATTAAATGACATTGCAATATTTAAAAAAATATATAATTGGAAATCCAACATAATATTCTACAATTTTCTTTTTTACTAAAAGTTGAAATTCACATGGCATATATACATTTCAAGGGCTTCTATCTAGCACATGAGTAAAAAGTCAAGTTTTCATCGCCAAATTTGGCCAAAAATTATTACCCACTTTCATGGATGCACCCTTAGGTTGCCAAGAAGCATGGGAGTAGGATTCAATGGATGATGACTCCGAAACCTAAATGGTTCCTGATATAAATGTGTTATGGAATATACTGTATCTCTCCTAAAAAAATTCTTTATTTTTATCGACATCCTACTTCCATGTTTGCAATAGTATCAGCCACATTTCTAGTTTTTTCCTAGTCTCAAGAGCTTTATGATTCTATGCAATTTTCATGTAATATTTTGGATAACAATTATATAAAATATAATATTCTGATCTGATTACAGATCAGGTACATTACACTAATATCATAGCTCTAAGTTCATTTTGAAGAATCCTTTTAGTTTGAGTCCTTCTAGTCAAAACAAGTAATTTCCTAACACCTAGTTTGAGAATTTTATGCTCCAAGTATTTGTATGGAGTTAGTATATGTGATATTTGATTCTAGGATATTACAGTGATATTACAGCTATGAATTCATTTTGAATAATCCTTCCATTTTGGGTCCTTCTAGTCAAAACTAGTAATTTCCTACTACCTAGTTTGACAATTTTATGCACCAAGTCTTTGTCTAGAGTTAGTATCTCTGAGATCTGATTCAGGGATATTACAACATGCCATGTGAAAATAGTGGGCTCCCTGACCTTTACAATCTAATAAGGGTCTTCATCAGGGGTTCCAATTCTTCATGTGATTCATCATCACACCAAGGACATGTTCATTGTTTCCATAGTCTGGAAAATACCATCATCATCATCATGCAAGAGCTCCATAACTCTAACAAGGGTTACAAGATCATCAAACCACTAAGTGTGGTTCCAAAGAGTTCTTAAGGGCTTATTACCAAAAAAACATGCTTCATAGGCATATTCAACCACCTCAACCACACTAAGAGACCTCCAAGGGTCAATATTGATCATGACATCACTTGTGGGGTTGTTAGGCCTTCTCCTGGGGTACCATGACACCATCAGAGCATGAATGATGATAGAATGGGTCATCAATTCTTCTCCAACCCATATAGGGATTCTCCATCATCCAAAAAGGCATTAGTTCCATCTCTAGGGTCTTCAACACCATCAACAGGGTCTTCAACATATTCAACAAGGTATTTTCTTCAAGATTTAGCCTTGTGGGTACAGGGACCTTGTCAACTAGGTACAAGGTGCTTCAAGGAACAAAGCCACTCTGTAAGCGGTACATGGCACAAGAAGTGAGACTTGGTCGCATTAATGACAACCTGTGCAACCACTACAAGTCCATGTTCACATCGATGACAATTTCATCAACAACATCTTCAAGTGATGTGTAATGAATGGTAACTAGTGTTATGGTTGATTAATTTTTTTGATGAGAACTAGAGTTCTCAATAGTTAGTTGATTGATCTGTTATGAAAAATGGGTTGTGTTGAGTTAAAATAAAAGCTTATAGTAGATTCCTCCCAATCATGGTATCATGGGTTAAATTCCTATGGTTGGATAATGAATCACAAAACATTTAGTTGGTAAGAATGCATTCAATTGCAAATAAGTATTTATATTTGTCTTGTTTAGGAAAAGTTTTTCCTCATGAAATATAATGGGATTCCTTGAACTCAATGGATAATGTATGAATTCAAATTGAAATGTTACTTCTATTGTTTTTATTTGCATATGAATTTGGGTGATAATGTTTTAAAAGTTTGAATTCATCCTAATAGGTGGTTTGTAAGGGAAGGAAATTTCAATCCAATCCCCTAATGGACAATGAAGGTGTATGGATAGGTTATAAAAGAAACGAGACTCATGGATTTGTATTATGCTACAAGAAAATGTTTTATAATCAATTACACTAACATTGGGTTTCCATTATAGGCTAAACATTGCACCTAAAAAAAAATAATGTGAGTCAAATCCATCACGGAGGAGTGAGTGCGAATATAAAATAGGAATTGTTGTCACCCAATCTACTATGGATGGTTTCAATTTGATCCTCACAATATATGAATTTGCACAAACACCTGCAAGTGAAAGACATATTTATAAGTTGAAAAAATATGATATGAAATCCATGTGTTAAGGGATTTTTGACATGTTTAGTGTGTTCACAACTACATAAAATCATCAAAAGAGTCTAAAGAAATAGAAAAATATTCTTGAGTAATCAAATGCTTGTAAAATTCAGGTGTAACTTGGTAGCTCAAAATGCAAACTAAAGGTTCACTTAGGTGTCCAACATTAAAATGTAGCATATGAGAGGAACCAAAAACTTGTGGATGAGCAAAAAGATTCATGGTAAAGGAAAAAAAAACTTCTAGATGAGCAAAAAGATTCATGGTAGAGGAAACAAAAAAATGTAGATGAGCAGAAAGATTCATGGTTGAGGGACCAAAAAACTTGAGGATCCAAAAACACACATAAAAAATCAAATATATTAGGCTATGATCCTTAAAAGGTATAATATGAAGTCATTTCCATTTTCAAAGTATATTAGTATAGAAGAGGAACCAAAAAATTGTGAATGAGCATAAATATTTATGGTAACCAAAAACTTGAGGATACAAAAAAGCATATAAAAAAATTAAATATGTTTGAGAGATTTGGAGAGTAACTTTGAAAACACACTCTAAAAGAAACAAGTTTCAATTTTCTTAAAGTGAATTGGTTTAATATTAAAAAGGTGAATTGATTTAATATTATTAAGAAATTAAAAGTTCTTTTTCTTTTAATAATGACTTACCTACATATATATACTTCACGAAAAGAAAAAGGAATTTCTTCAATTTTTCTATAAAAACATATTAAAATACACTTCTAAAATTATATACAAGTCATTTGTAAGCATTCTCATGCACAATATAAGAAAGTGAGAAAATGTTTCATGGACAATCTTTGCAACGCAATGTTCTCATCTTCCACACAAAACTTGGATTGTCGAGAACTCAAATTATTATTATTTGTTTTAAAACCCCATTTCTTACCATAACTTAAAATCCTTTTAATACTATTCCGAGGGAAAGAGAAAAACAACATGATTATTTGGTTGGTAATATTTTTACAAAAAGGACTTTGAAAAACAATCTTGGATCATAAAAAAGTCAAATTATTATTATTATTTTCAAACTTCATTTTTTACCATAACTTAAAATACTTTTAATACGATTATTAGAGAAGAGAAAAACAACATGATCTTTTGGTTGGTAATATTTTTACAAAATGGACTTTGAAAAACAACCTTATCATTTGATTTCTGATGCTTTTATATGATGGACTTTTGCAGTTGGTACAATAGACATTTAGAGAATACACTACAAATTTCTAGCAACTTAACAAGAAACTTGTAAATAATTTTTTAGCTAAAGGCTAGACATCATCCAAAGTACACTAGACATAAGTGTAAGTATCGTGTAAGTTTTTTGGATCACTTAAATAAATAAATAAATATTAATATAGGTTCTAAATTCATGATTTTAGCTATCCATATTAATTTTTGTGTTTATAAAAAATGTATTTTGTATCATACCAATAATTTGTAAATTTCAAAACAATTTATTGACAATGCTCCAAAAACCTTACAAAATATTGATAAGAATCACGGTGGATAAATATTGTGTATGTATGACAAGAGAAACAGTATATTTCTAGGTAGTTCTGTTTTAGGGTATGATTTTCAATTAATGCAATCAAGTGCTATCATAACAGGAGAAAAATGTAGACAAAGTAAGAGATCAAAAGTAATAAGAACTCAAAGATCTTTTTGGGTAAAGAGAGGGAAAATAATCAAAGCATTATTAAAAAAAAACAAAGCATAGAATGAGGAGCAGAGCCAAACTAACTCTTGGATTGGATGAAGAATATTCCTTTTTGAGAATTCATGGCCAAGACATAACCATGCTTCATGACCATAGCACGAGGGAAGCTACGTAAAGTCTAGAATGAAGGCACCATAAAGGTCACCAAAAGATAAATAAAATGGTCACCTAATGACAGATAAACTATGTAAACGTTTAAAAATAGAAACTTTCTATATTTGAAACCGTCGTCCATCGACTAGAATGTTGAGAATAAAGCCACCTGAAAGGTTATCTAACAACGAATAAACTATGTTAAACTAAGTAAATGTTGATAACACTTAAATATCTTTTAACGAATAAACTATGTTAAACTAAGTAAATGTTGATAACACTTAAATATCTTTTAACTAATAAACAATGTAATGTTGACAAATGTACACTTTTATTTCCACGAATAAACTATGAAATGTTGACAAATGGCCACTTAATATCATTGCTATCATTTTCTTTTCACCCATTTTTCAAACAGTTTCATAGTAAAGGAGAAACCACAAAAAAGAGAGCATTCTCACTGCAACTCTTCTCGTATTAAAAGATATAAGGTATTATGGGGAACATATATATATATATATATATATATATATAAAGCGTGTCATAATATATACATAAAAAGGGTGTTATATGCAACTTGATTTCAATATTTTTTTGAATTTGAAAAAAACACAATATTAAAGTAATTGAGAAGTGACTTAATAAGCAAATCAAAGATTTGGAAATTTAAAGAAAAATTTCACGATAACCTGCTTCTTTTCATTCAGATGAATAGTTGTCACTATAAAATGATTGGAATCACACCAAAATTATTAAAAAAACAGCTAGTGAGTAAAAGAAATGTCAAATCAAAATTTAAAATAAAATAGTGTTGTATTTTACTCTATTATTTTGAAACTTTCTCCACAGCTCTTTGTTAGGAGGAGTTTTCATCATTAACTAGGATTTCACACAATTTAAAATAAAATATAACCAAAAGAAAAGGGAATCTGAAAACCAAAAGAAAATGAAAAGATTGAATTTGTACTCTTCCCAATGTCAAACGCCAAAAGGAAACATGCCATTTAAAATTATGAAAGAAATACAGAAAAATTAGGTTCTATTGTATAATAGATGGTTGCATAGTGGCTAAAAGTCTCGCCCTGGATGGAAGGGTCGGCTGCTGTCCTTAAGTGTTGTAGCCCACCAGAGTACGTGCAATTTTTGCAGTATGTAATATCGACAATTACATATACAGATACATTTTAGGCTAAATGCTGGATTTTGGACTATCCAAATAATCGAAATTGTGATTTAAACAACTATTCCTATGTCGAACTATAACAGCAAGAAGCGTTTTGGTTGTTCCATATACTGCTTCAAACTCAATGCACTACTTTTGGCCAGCGAGATGTCACTTTGGAAAGTAATCTGTAATCTATTATTAATAATCTACAATGAGATATTTATGAATAATCTAAGAATATTTGAAATTAAGAACTTAAGACCTGCTTGAAAGTAAAATTTAAATGAAAACCTTCTACTTGTAAATAGGTGACAAATTCATAAAACATAACTGCCATTAATCAATTACCTCCATGCATAATTGATTGTTTTTAGGAATGTTGATAGATCTTTGTTACTGGTAATATGTATATGAGCCTGGTANATTCATAAAACATAACTGCCATTAATCAATTACCTCCATGCATAATTGATTGTTTTTAGGAATGTTGATAGATCTTTGTTACTGGTAATATGTATATGAGCCTGGGAGTTGATGTTACAAAATAAAAATAAAAACATTATAGTTTGGTGATCATGATTCCTAAGTGACTATATTAATAAAAACCAAATGGAAATTTTGTAGGCTTAAAAAAACAATTGTTCCCAGACTCTTTGTCTACAATTTTATTTAACTTGTTAGCATGCTTTNATGATTCCTAAGTGACTATATTAATAAAAACCAAATGGAAATTTTGTAGGCTTAAAAAAACAATTGTTCCCAGACTCTTTGTCTACAATTTTATTTAACTTGTTAGCATTCTTTCCTTAAAGACATATGCCTTAGATTTCATTATGATCTAAGATCCATCTTGAAGCTTAAGAAGAGGCGCCTCCCACCCTGGCCATTTGGATGGCCACTGGTGGAAAGTTCAGTGCCACTGCTGGGAGCAATGCTTTGCATTACTCTCTACGACATGTATCTGAATTTAGGGACATCCGATATGGTGGTGGTCTCCATATAATGTATCTGAATTTTTTTTTTGAATAATTTGGACTTAAAATTCTCCAACCGACGGGGAAGGGGGAATGCAGGTGCCACATACATCTCCTACGATTCTTAGGTGTTCAACGATATTGTTTAATATGTTTTGGAAGCATGTGGGAATTCTTGCTTGTCAAATGCTTCTCCTATGTGTATTTTTAACATAACAAGAATTTAGAACCATGTAAACTGGAGAGGGAATTTAAATTGAAAACCAGAAGTTAGAACCATTTAAACAGAGTTTGAACTTATAAAGAAAGCAGAAGAGGGAGTTGAAACAGAAAGTACTTGACCGCCTGTAATTCAATTCATGGTGCCACTAACATTTGAAACAGACAATGCTATGTTAAATTTCCAAGGAACGAGAAGATCAAGTAAACATAATCAATGTTATATGGATCCTGGGATGAAGAACATGTCTGGGTCAGACTGCCAGAAATGAAATTAAAAAAAAAGTTATCGCATGGGTGCTTGACTCTTTTAAACAATGAAAATTTTGCAAGGAGGATGGATTCCTTGAAGCCTTAATAAATGAGGTTTAAAATGGATGTGTGTTAGTCATTANCATGGGTGCTTGACTCTTTTAAACAATGAAAATTTTGCAAGGAGGATGGATTCCTTGAAGCCTTAATAAATGAGGTTTAAAATGGATGTGTGTTAGTCATTCGCATTATACGTACACAAAATCAAGTACATAGAATCAATGAAAATATACAGTGGCTTACTTTACACTACAAAGCTACAATTCCAAGATTAATAACAAATGATTTTATCTGCGTAGNTACGTACACAAAATCAAGTACATAGAATCAATGAAAATATACAGTGGCTTACTTTACACTACAAAGCTACAATTCCAAGATTAATAACAAATGATTTTATCTGCGTGGTTTAACCATAACATTTATGGTTAGAATCTATTAGCCCCAATCATTTTATCGCCCAAATATTTTTATCTTAAAAATAAATTCCTCTGTGGATATAAATCATAATAAGGCCATATAAATAGAGTTCTGAAAACTGTCATTACCACATGAAGTTTTGGAAACATAGCTAATTTCAGACAGGAACACTCACATAATGGGTGTATAATAAACCAACTTGTACCCGGTGAATAAAATATCAAATTGGCAAAAAAACAGTTCAGAACATTATTCTTTAGTGTACCAGATTTTGTATTTCGACCATCAATACTTTAAGTTACAATATATTTCTAGAAGTTAATGAGCAGAACTACACAAATCAAGAAAAACCATATAATCTCATTTGTTGCAACTGAACTATCATCCTCTTCGTGTCTCTTCACCAACGTTTTGTTCAGTGTTCGAATATACCGAGTCTGGGAGATATTTAAATCATGTCTAAGACCAAACGAAGCAGTCATTTATAACCATGGAGACATGAGGTGATCGTGGCAGTAATAAGGGCCATGGAAGACCTCATCTTAATGGAAACCCTCACTTACTGGTTGGGGGCAAAGTCTGTATAATAGAGGATGTCTCTAACACCTCTGTTTTGACCTAGTTTGCATTAAATGTATCTGATGTATATATATTGTAATTAATGGTGGTGTGGAGCTAAACACAAAAAGGCCCCACCATGGATTATCGTTTTTATATTAGGCCATTAAATAGGTGTGGATAATATTTTGTGCTAAGCTCAACCAACATATACAGGCATGACACATTTATATATGAATGTAGTATAACATTCAAATATCCACATGGTATGAGGTCTTTTACCTTTACCACTCCATGGAATTTGTCACAGTCAAACTCTTACCTTCATGGCTCCTACTTACACCCTTGGCATTACAAGTTTGGTTCGTCCTTTGCACGAGATTGCAGAATTTGCTCACCAACTTTTGATTATGGACTTGTTTCCTTATCCCTTTGTCGAGAGGGTTGCTAGTCACATTTTTCAGCATCAACAACATATTCAGCCAGTTCCATGTTATCCTTGCTTTTCCCACTAATGCCAGCACCAATGCAATAACTGTCATTATTGGTTCATTATAAATGTATAATCCTCAATATCCTAGTTATGCAAAGCATATCCTCATACATTTCATGTATAAAACTTATGAAATGTAGTTATAATAAGCAAGATAGGGTTTACGGAAACTTCTCTTTTCAAGTCCCACATCCTTGCATGAAACTCCTCTTCCACAAACTTAGCTCGTTTGACTTCATGGTCTTGCTACCCCTAGGCATGCAATTTCTGGATTTGTCCATATTGACAGCAACACATTTATCCTTCAAGGAATCACTAGAACTTGCTACTCTATGCTCAGATTGTGGTGAATTTTCCTTGTTCCTTGCTGGATAAGCTTCCCAACGGCTATCTACATGATTCATTCTAACCTCGAGTGTGAAAACCACATCACCTCTATAATGATGGCAAAATATACAACTATATTCGGTCGGGAATGTTAACTTTAGTCACCTAGAATTTTCTTCATTTTTAGCCCTGTGATCCACTGATAGTCTGCTGAAATCCACTGAAAACTTGCTGAAAGACAGTAAAAAATTGCATGAAAATCACTGAGAATTTCCTTCGAAAAAAAAGATTAAATATTTTTAGGCCCAATCGGCCCTTCTTCAAACTAACTTTTTGACATTGCGGTGGTAAAAACAACTACAGTTCTGATCTGTATCGGTGAGCAGATCATCTGTTGATCAGGTGGATAGTCTCTTAAGCATCCACAATGGCAGAAAGTGTTCTTACTTTAGTTTCCATAGGAAAACATCTAGACTTCCGATCGGCGATGTCAACTACTGCTCATCAGGCACGCAGTCCTTTGGGAAGCCGCAACGATGGGTTTACAATATTCCTTTTCCTTTCGATCAACGATGTGAACCTTAATACTTCTCTAATGACCTTATACAAAAATCTTCAAAACTTTCCAACATTTTCTTCGGCGGCTGAAACTTCTAAATTATTCTGCTGTATCGACCCTCCAGTGGTCTATCATCCCGGACTTCATTGGCGATAGCATAGTCTAATCTATTGCCTTGGTGGCCTGGTTCCCTACGCATCAGATGGTTAGTCATAAATCCTTCCACAACGGTGGCCCACAATCAAACTGAGTCTTCCATAGCTCCTGACTTTGTCAGCGGTCAGAGCCTCTAGATACCGTGACATCGGTGCTCAAATGCACTCCCCGTCGGGTGGTTAGTCTTCTCGATCTCTGCAACAACGGACGTTTAAAAAACTTTGATGTAGCTCATCGACGACTACATCCTCTCATCATCGGCTATGTGATCAACTAACCATCGCTGATGGTCGATGGTTCCATGACTTGGAAAAAATTTGAATTTTTTTTTTCGCTGATTCATTTAACTGTGAGTCGGCGGGAGCTTTTTTTATATTCCTCCGACTCTATGTAGTCTATCTTTCCTTATACATCACCGCATCAAATAACAACCACCTCAGCATCGGCAAGTGGAATCTATAACTGTCGGAGGGTTAGTGGACTAGGCGTCCGCAACGGCGGTGGTTCGTTGCACTAATTCCTTCCATTGTAGTCATCAACTTTCACCACATTGGCAACATGATCAGCTATGTGTTGATGATGCGATCAACTAATCGTCACCGATCGTCGACGGTCCTGTTACTTCGTCAAATTTTCAAAAATTCCCTAGCGTTGACGGTCGTAGGCTCTATGCATTGGAAGCATAGTGATCTAGCCATTCACAATGGCAGGTGCTCAATCAATTAATCTCCACTGATAATTTCAACACTTAAACAAAATTTCAAAACTTTCTTCTTCTGTCGGTAGTCGGAACCAGTAGCACTGTTGCATTGGCGTTTTAGTCCCCATGGCAACTGCAACAGCGGCAACCCATTCAACTAACTCTTGCGATGTTCATCGGTAGTTTCCTCGTCTAATGATCGGCAATGAGAAAAACTATCTTCCGCTGATTGCCGATGGTCGGACTTAGAATTTTTTTTGAAATTATTCCTGTCTCTCTTCCTTTTCAAACTTCATCATTTCAACTATCTTCTATTCGTCAGTGAAATAATTCAATTAGAAGTCGAAACGACGGCTCGTCATTTTCGATCTTTTTTCGATCAACGGCCCAATCCGTTAATATCTTTCGATCGATGGCTGAAGCATAACTTGATTGGCATCGACAGTAGGAACATCTTCTCATTGGAAGGATAGTGCTCTAGGCTTCTGCAACGGCGGGTGCATGAACCACTAACTTCTTTCGATGGTCGATGATTTCAAGCCTTAGAAAAAATTTTAAACTTTATTTATGGCATCGGCAGTCGCAATCTCTATCTGTCAGAGGCATAGTGGTCTAGCCATCAGCAATGGCGGCGATCAATCGGCTAAGCATCGACGATCCATCCGTCTAAGCCTTTCGATGTGCTGATGGACACACTTAGAAATTTTATGAAATTTCTCCTCTATATCCTTCCACCGCATCGGTCATCGAATCAACTATCCATCAAGTGACCTTCCCACTAAGTGCTCTGATGGGATGATGGTTTTGGCACTTAGAAATTTTCTGAGTTTTCTTGTCTTCACCCATCTTTTCGTGGTTTCTTCTGGACAGTAGGAAACCTGCCCCTGTTATCTAATCTTTCATGGCCCATTCAGGAACATGCTCCAACATTTGACTCTAATACCACACTGTAACGTCCTCGACCCTCTGACCGACGAAAAGGACGCTACTAACACCAAACATACGGGCAAACAGCCCCATGACATGAACAGACATATAATGCTGAAATAAAAATCTTAAACATAATACATACTAAGATGCATAACTCTTCATATACATAGCGGAAGCAACTAATATTCATTCAAGCATGCCACATGTTCATCATATTCATTAATCAGTAAATATAATTGTAGAGGTAAAATAGACATCAATACTCATCTGATAAGAACTCATCCTGCAACCAGCTATGTCACTGCAACGTTCCACCCAACCATAGGCCAGTGTGCTCATCAATCTCTTAGCAACACTGCCACCCCCGAGCTAGGCATGATTCCTCAAGGAATAAGTGTAATGTCCCCGACCCTCCGACCAATGAAGATGACGCTACCATGACATTAAACATCTGGGAAACCAGCCCCATGAACATGTGTGTAGCTAGGGTTTTCACCCTAGCTTGTGCTGATGAGCACCTACTAAGGAATCTGGAATCCTTAGTAGCAGTTCAATGACGTAAACAAAAATAAACTGAAATAAAGACTAAGCTAAAGCAGTAAAAAGTAAAGAACATGAAGCAAAACAGTAAAGAAATATATAATGGTGATTTTTATTGATATTACCTCCAATGAGGAGGTTGGTGGAGTCCGTTGCGCTGGTCCGATGTCGGTGGCTTCGAGCTCCAAGCTGCTTCTTTTACTTCTCCGGTGGTGGAAATGGGCCAAAAAGAGTTCTCAATGGTGAAAATAGCTTGATGGTAAGCTAGGGTTTCGAGAATAATTTCGGCAGAGGCAGGATGCTTATGACAATGTGTGTGAAATGAGGGGTCTCCACCACTTATTTATAGTTTTTTAGTGGTGGAGTGCTTGCCCATGGTTTTGGAAACCATGTGGTTTAGGGCAGCTTGTTTAGGGTTTTTTCCTCCTTTTCCTCATTATTTTATAATTTTTTCTTCCCTTTTGGGGATTTTTTTTATTTTTAGAGGAATTTTGGATATTTTTGGAGGAAAAAAGGGTTTTTTTTTGCCTTTTGGAGGCATTTTAGGCCTTTTGGAGGATTTTTAGTGGGATTTTCAGGGAAATATGGTAGGCAAATAGACAAATGAGCCATGTAGTGAGATAGATGAGGTAGTTAACCATTTTTGGGTGTTAACAGATTGCCCCCTGATGTGCGAGGGCAGGAGCTCATCGTATGGCCGATGGACATCATGAGTCATATGTGGTTTGTGTTGGGGTGTGGAGAAGAGAAGGAAGCAACTGAAGTCCGGGACACCGATCTCGAACCACTTGCATGGACTGAAAAGTACATAACCTCAATAATGGATGAGGGATCATCTGAGAAGATGGACGAGGCGGGCATTCCCATGCTCGTATCAGAATATAACATAAGAATAACAATGGGGTCCAAAATATGGGGACCTGACATATACATGGCCTCAAATACTGAATGAGGAAGAAATCTCAATATATGGATGAGGCGGGCATTCCCATGCTCATATCAAGATACATAAACATAACTGTGTGAGGCCCAAAAATGAAGGACCTGTAGTAGATAAGCACTGGGCATATCAGGAGGGTCCGGAAGGGACACAAATCTAGATCATACTGCTGAGCTGATCATGTCTGAGCTGACAAACTGATACACTGGAATGGCAGCAGTGCTACTGAATGGGGTTCTGAAGGAACTGATACGCTGCTGGATCAGAGTGAGAAGGGTCACACTCGTAATGGTACACTGATCTGGAACTGAACTGGGTACTCAAAGAAGCATAGAACTGGATGGCTTCTGAATACAATCGCCAACGTAGCCCGGACATCCACGGGAACATATAACTGATCGTTCCAAAGTGACTCACCAATGTGCTAGAGTCGGGGGAAATCCGGGGTCTTCGACACAAAATGGAAAGGATATATATCCTGCACGATTCTCAACGATGCGAATAAGGTACTGAAGTCGAGCATGTGAGAAACAACCATTCGGAGAGGCAATGATGACTCCTCTCAGAATGGTCCGTAGGCACTCACCACAGATGGTGATGGGTCCAAGGCGCAGGGACCTCTGGGTCTATCCTCTGGAATAGAGGGGCTGTCGTCGACAGAGGGAGACCTGCAACTATCAAGGCAATGATGTTTCCTTGACAGGAGCGTGAGGTGCAATACCGAAAGGTGATAGTGCTAATGTCAGGAGTGAGAAACTGGGGGGAATAACTGGGTAAGTAGAGTAGGTGGGCTCAAACTTCCTTTGTTCAGAGTATGATGGCGGGGATGATCGGGCAGCATATGAAACTGACTGGGGGTAAGGAATCATATCGGTATAGCATCTGAGGGGGAATGGGGTGAGGGGAGACTCAAGCTGTGGTCAGAATGGTAGGAGACTGCAGAATACTCTGAACAAAGGCGACCTGATTGGGGGTGCTGCCGAGATGATCGATCAGAGCGCCAAGAGGCGCAGGGGAAGAGTTTCAAGGGTTAGGGAACTTGAATAAGTGTGGATATAAAATTGTACTGTCCGGTGGATTTTACTAGCCCAGGACAGTTCATGCTCGTGGTTGCTTTCAATTTTACGTAGTCTGAAAGCAAATAAGAAGACTCTGTATGGATGGAATGGCACTGTCATGTGGATTTTGCGAGCCCATGACAGTTCATGCTTGTGGTTGCTTTCAATTTTAAGGAGTCTGAAAGCAAATAAGAAGACTCTGATGAAAGAGCACTGTCATGTGGATTTTGCAAGCCCATGACAGTTCATGCTCGGCGTTGCTTTCAATTTTAAGGAGTCTGAAAGCAAATAAGAAGACTCTGAAAGAATGAAATGGCACTGTCATGTGGATTTTGTGAGCCCATGACAGTTAATGCTCGTGGTTGCTTTCAATTTTAAGGAGTCTGAAAGCAAATAAGAAGACTCTGTATTTAGGATGGTCAAGCAAGGAGGAAGTGTTCACTTAGGGGACATTTATGATGATCAGAGCTGAGGGAGGGGGGGAACACTGGTGGATCTCCTTGTAGGGTGGATGGATGGTGGCAAAATAACGAGACCTTTGCAGTATGACAGGAGTGAATGGCTCATGTAAAAAGTGTGGAACGATCATACTGCGGCCGATGTGGCGCGCATAGCAGAGGCGACTGTGAGTGTCTAAAAAATGGGTAAAAAATGATGTAGTCAAAAAGATGTAACGAGGTGACCATTGTGAAGGTCTCGTCGTGCTAGTTCCAATGGTGGAAACGGTTCGAAAAACGGACTCCGTATGGGTTCGAAATGGCCAAACAAGGAAAGGGTCAACGGGCTATAAATAGTAAGTGGGCCAAATATGACACGTCATTTGTACTATTCCCATTTCGCACACGATCGGAGTGTACCAGAGCTTACGTGGGATTTCTGGACGATCTGACCGACGGTTTTGAGATTCGGGAGAGCCAGGTATTCCTTTGAACTTATGCCTGTTTTCTTTTTGGGCTGGGGGAGGGTTGCGGGTCCCGGGGGGGTGTTTGTACGGTCCACAAGGGTGGACCGCGACTGTCGGTCTGGGCAGCGGCGGTCTGGACCGCGACTATCCGGCTTGACAGCCGCGGTCTGGACTGCGACTGTCAGGGTTTTACAGCCACGGTCTGGACCGCGACTGTCTGGCTTGATGGCCGCGGTGTGGACCGCGACTGTTGGTGTTGACAGCCATGGTCTGGACCGCGACTGTCGGTTTTGACAGCCGCAGTCTAAACCGCGACTGTCGGCTTCATAGCCGCGGTCTGGACCGCGACTGTCGGCTTCACAGCCGCAGTCTGGACTGCGACTGTCGGCTTCACAGCCGCGGTCTGGACCGCGACTGTGGGCTTCACAGCCGCGGTCTGGGCCGCGACTGTCGGCTTGACAGTCGCGGTCTGGACCGCGACTGTATTTTGTGTCTGGAGTTGTTTGGGAAGGGTGAGAATGTCTATTTTGAACAAGAATCTAATGAGGCTTTGTTGTGTGACTGAAAGGATGCCACGGACTGTATGGAGAGAGCGAGAGATGCCAAACGGGTAATCCTAAGGTTAAACCCGGGAGGCTAAGGGTGGCCATGACTGGGGTGCTAACCACTCCTGAGGGAGGGAAGAGGAAAGGTATGGTATGTATGGGTGTGGCACCAATGTGGCTCGGTACCAAAGGGGGGTGAGGCAACAACAGTGGTTGATTACTAGGGGTTCTCGTGTGGTGGGACAGAGTCAATAGGTCAGCCACTTCAGTAGTAGATGACGGTGGCGGGAGGGATGGAAAAGTGGAGGTCATCGGTGTGTCTGAGTAAACTCCGGGCCCTACTGAAGAAACCAAAGAGGTGGTGGCATCCGGAATAAGTTGTTCAACTATGGGGAGCATGGGCCCTATAGAAGAAACAGTTGTGTTGGGGGCACCCGAGATAGTTTGTTCAATCATGGGGAGAACATTTTCGGGTGTTGCGGTAGCCTTGGGATCGTAGTATGTGAGTTGGTCAACTTTGACCATGCGTCCCTCGTGAGGGAACATCATGATGCGAAAAACGGTAGAAGCAATTGCCGCATAGCATACATGTAGCTGCGGTTAAGTAAAAGGTTGTAGTCGAGCTGGGCATTGATAACCTCGATTTTTATCAGGACCATTTTACCAGCCAGCTGGATGGGGACATTGGTTAACAAGCCTTGGGGTTGAGCTGAACGGCCGTCGTAGGCTCGCAATGCTGTGGAGGACGGTTGGAGAGGGGGGGATCCCATTTTCTGCCAGATGGAGGTGGGCATGACACATGTAGATGCACCTTCATCAATAATGCAGCGATGGACTACAAAATTCCGGATGGAGACAGTAACTTGGAATGATAAGTTGGAGGGCAGGCGGGGTTCGGATTGGTCCAAATCATATGCCATTAACTGCGAATCATGCGTATCAATAGCCCCAATGGCTGAGAGTAAAGTCTTACGCTGCGAAGGGCAATTTCTTAAGACTTCTAACGCAGACATGGCTGCAGGAGATTGGGCTAAGTCGTCTACGATGTTGTAGTTTGACGCAGCCCATGCATTGGGGTTGTTATTGATACGGCGAAGTGGGAAACGCGGTGCTTTGGGAGCTCCATCTAGTGGAGGTGGAGGTATACGTAACGACTGATCGGTGGGATGAGCATTAGTAGCGTTATTGGCGGGTGGTGCTTCCGGGGCGGAACCATATTGGTTCTGCCGGGTCTGGAGGTTGACCTCATCGGAGGACATCATCAACAGATGGTGGGTACCTGAGTCAGACGGGGGTTGATCAGGAGCGGCGTAAGTGA
>LPNX010689146.1:243446-267339 GCA_001517045.1 Pseudotsuga menziesii | reverse complement strand
TTTATCAGTAGGTGCTGATTTCGCCTAACGGTTGTAGCCGGACCCAAATAATATAAAAAGATTACAAATTCATATGATGTGGTGTTCTTCTGTGTTATGGTTCTTGATGGTTTAACTGCTTTTGATTTATGAATGATGATCTGGAAGATGTTTATGAAATGTTTATGATAGAGTAATGAATTGATGAATTGGTAGCTAACCTTGATAAACTGTGAAAAGGTTAAAATTGGCTGCACACTGATTCACCCCCCCTCTCAGTGTCTACACATATTGCACAAGAGACGCAAGATATAATGTTTGTAAATTTTTTGTATTTCAACGGCTGCGACCGTAAGGTAAATCAGCACCTATTGAATCAGAAGCATCTACTTCTATCCAAGACTTTGCTTGGTCTTTTCTTAGATCCTACTTAGAAAAATGGTACAAGGCCCAGCTTGTAGTTACATACAAATTCTTATCACATTACATCTCATGAATTACATGTCATCACTGTTAGTCTTGTCACCACTCTGATCGCTCTGTCATTGACCTCTGCTCATCTTTGCTCAACAACTTGTCACTGCCTTGTGAAGATCATCATAGCACATTATCACTTCTCACTGCACAATCCAAATGTTCATATCTTCTGGAATCTCCTCATTTCACCTCTCTTGTCATTATTCATGTCATATCATTCTGATCAACTTTGTCTGTTACTGTCAACTCAAAGATCCACTATCTGTTATCAAGTTGTCTCTATCCAATCTTCTCATAAATCATCTCTGTAGTTCAAGGATCAAGCCCAATCACAAGAGATCTGCTTATCAATACATCAAGGATCTGCTTATTGCATTAAAATTCTGTTCATGGTATCTTCAAATCATGGTCATCATAACGAACTGCTATATCAAGTTTCAACATAGTCATGGTTCAGTCCTCAAGATAGAACGAATTGCAAACACTTAAGGAGATCATCTAAAACCTATCTCTAATAGCAGCTGCCTCAAAGATGATACCCAAAAGTATACTTCATTGCTGCCACAGTTATCTTCTACATCCACGAACCAGCACAAAACATTATAGTCTCATTTCAGTCCTTGAGAAGTAAAAATACACTTCAGATTTGCCTCAGGAAAATGCACAAATATCAGTCCTCAAATCTGCATTAAGCATCTTCAGACCTACCCTTTAATTATCTCCAGTTCTTCTCTTAAACTAGGCTGAAAAGATGTCATAGGTTATTTATACTAGTTTCCCATGGATTTTACTGAGCCGACATACTTAAATTTAATTTTTAAATTTAAAGTTATTTATTGAGCCGACTTGTCAAAAGTAGTTATTTTTTATATTTTAATTTTAATTATAGCAGGCCGACCTCTCATATGTGTTAAGTGAGGGTTTCTTCTTATTCAAGGTGGTAAATAACCCCATCAAAAGACCAAGGGCTTCACCAACAACAAGAATTACCCATCAATCCCTCCCATCCTAAGTTATCATACAAGTTTACATTTCTTAATAGATGTGTTTTTGCTTTTGCTAGTAACCAAAGATAAGGGAAAAAACTCTAAAATTAAAAAATGCTTAAGTGATTACATTGGATTTCGGATTTTACCTAAAATGTTTATTTTATCATGCTTAGATTAGAAAAATAAGCTCGTTAAAGTTAGAATTTACTTTTTGCATTTCTTTTTTATATTTAGGAATAATAATCTTTTTTTGTTAATTTTATTGGTTTTCTTTCAATTAATACATAACTTATGTTTCATTGGCTTTAAATAAAACGTGTTGCTGAAGGTTTGGTCTGTCAAGTTGAGATGTTTTTACAAGTTATAGGAACCAAAGATTCTAGAGTTTTCACATGCTCTCCTTACCTAAAGACCAAATTGAGCACAGGTCCCGCAGTAGGAGCCAGATGTTACCACCTAAGTTGCAATTAGCTGGACTTGCAGTTGATTGAACAAGTCTCTCGTTCATTATTAGAGTTCAGAAGTCCATACAGGCCATTTTTGGCCCTTTTTTCATTTTGCATGTTCATACCCCCTTGGGGGAATTGTAATAGATGACGTAGCATGATGACATTTTGTAACAAGCTTGGATTTCCTAGAACTTAGACATCAATCCAATTAATCTAGAATGATTTTTCCTTGTTAATTATATGTTTCTTTTTCAGCGACTTAAAATTTTTGAGTTTTTTACTCAATTCTTCAAAGCTGGAGTAATTGTCTTGGTGCTTAGGCCTTAGGGGGTTATTAAAGCCTAGTGTCAATGTATATTACCAGGCTAGTCATTATTTTTGAGTCATAAGAACATGCACTAAAAGTTCCCCAAGGTGTTTTTAATTTTCTGTTAAAAAAAGACCCCGTTAAAAAACGCGATATTTTAATTCTGAAAATTTAAGCAACCACTTTTTCCATGTACTCACTTTGAGAGTCAAATTAGTGATTTTTTATTACTTAATTTGACTTTCTTTTGAAAAATCCAAAAAAACATAATAATTGGGAAAAATCAGCACCCATGTTTTATGGAAACATGTCTTGAACATGTTTTTAATTACTTGGAGTGGTGGCACTTGAGTCTTAAATCTAAGATGAGTTGGTGATTAAGGATAGGATTGAGATCCTAATGAAGAGGTGGCACATCAATCTAGAAGAGAGCGCATATCTCCATGAGGGCACATCCTCTTCTATGGCAGAGGTGGCAAATGATGAAGGGAGGGTTTCCAACCTCTTGACAAAGGTGGCAAATGATGAAGGGAGGGTTTCCAACCTCTTGAGAGGTGGCCCCCCATCCCTCAAATCACTCAAGCTCACTCTTTCTTAACTCCCTTTCAACTTAACTCAGCTTAGAAACTTGGCATTTGCACCCTCTCTTGGGAAGTGTGCCCCCTCTCCTCTCTTCAATTTAGGCAAGGCATTGCCTCTCGTTTTCTCATGTTAGGCAAGGCATTGCCTCTCGTTTTCTCATGGTCAGAGGACCAACACGTTTCCTAAGATTTTCTCTTGTAATATGTAATTTTTTTTTTTAGAATAAAAGGATTTAGATGCAAACCTGTGGTGTAGTGCATCAATGTGTGTGAATGAACATTGCTTTGCTTAAGAGGTAATTGTGCAACTTATTTTTCTTGTACTTGTTGGAATAGTTGTGGGCTTGCAAAGGGAGTTAAATCCCAATAGGGTAAGAGTATATTCTATCTTGATTTATTCTCTTAATGTTAGCTTGTTGTATATCTCTTAGAGACACATGTATTTTTGGTATAAATTGCATGTTTCCCAAGTTTCTATTGTCAACAGCACCTTTGTTTAACCATCTCTCTGTGTAAGGATCTTTAAGTATTTGTAGGTGCCTATTTTAGAAACGGTGTTGAGCGAGTGCGCATCCTCCTCATCTTCAAACACTTTCGAAGAGCATAATCCCTCCACTCTTTGCCAGCAGACTCCACGGCCCAAAAGTTCCCAAGCTTTCAACTTCTTTCTATCCCTCTCTCGTCCACTTTATTTAAATTCTTTTTTTGGTTATTGGTTACTTTTATGCATAGTTAATCAAAGATATACTAGTATATCTAGTATAACAATAAGTATGCATTTGTGGTTTAGATCTGATTTTTAAAGGCTTATTTTTCATAGATCTAACTCCAAAAAATTAAGTTCTTGCTTTCTCGAAGTTTTGAATTTTCATATGTTCAAGTACTTAAGTAGGGAGCTAAAGTTTATGTTTTTTTTACTAATTGAGCATCTTTAGCTCAAGTTTGTTGGTTGTTTTTCATCTCTTGACGAACAAGTAAAGAGACGTGCTGACGAAATTTTGACATTTTAAGCCATCCGTGAACACATCTTATTCTATACCTTTCTTCAGGCATTTTTCAAGCCTTCAAACTTGTAAGCTTGCCAATCCTAAACTATAAAGGATCGCAAGCATTCCTTCATTTTAACAAACATAATAAAAGAGAAGCAACTGGGCTACACAGCGCCCACACCCATCCACCCTCGGGGGGGGTCGCATCATTTTTTGTGGCGTGAAATGTTTCTAACTTTTTCATTTTTTTTGCTATGGTTATATTAATTAAGTTAAGATTAACCATTTGTTGGTTTTGATTCAATGTCGGACCAAAAAATCACTCAAGACCTTAGATTTCTTTAGTTTTGTAGCATTTGCACTCGCCACACTTAGTTTACTTTTGTCATTTAATTTTGGTTAGATTAAATCACTTTATCACTCACTACCCTTAATTTAGTTTCTTTCTTTTAATTTTGTTTGGCAAGTAATTGAAACTTGGATTTATCCTCCAATATGCTCTTATAACCATGGCAGGCTTTCCTGGTCTGTGGTTAACAATCAGAAAAGGGATATTAGCATTTAGTTTAATAGGAAAATCCACCCAAATTTTTATTGTCAATAGTAAGGGGTTCGCATTGAACATACCACAGATTCATGGGGTTACTTTAAAAAGATTATGTATCACCCCGTTGGACCCTTAGTACTGTACTATGCACTTACTAGTGAGGATAAAAGTCTAAGTGGGCCAAACCAAAATTAACCCATTTTAATCCACTCATCAATACCAATCTAAAACTGTCAAGAGGAATTGCAAAAACATTTCATTTTCAGCAGCATTCTTTCACTTTCTCGACATTGAATCTACTATTAACTATTGTTTGTTTAAGTGAATTCAACATGTCGTAATTGGTTAATAATTTACATATTGTTGAATTTTATCCATTGTTGTTTCTCTTGCTTCAATTTTATTTCAAACTCCTAGATTTAATTTTCAAAATTTAGCGTAATCAACCTAATTCCTTTTTATTGGGGACTACCCCCATTTATTCGCTAGGAGTTGGCCTAGACGGAGGATTCAAGTGTTATGTGAAAACAAGATTGACTCGTGACTTGCCCCCAAGGACGCACCTAGTGGTTTAAATTTCTACCACGCTACCCAAGGTGCGTATTAGGCAGAAACAGTTGAAAAGGTCCAAATCATAGCATGTTTAGACTACTTCAATAAGTATTATCATATCTATTATATGCTTAGTAATTGTTCCCTAGGAGATAAATCTTTGTGGCCTTGAAGTATACTTGGTATGTACTTATTTTCTGCAAATTGTGCCCCAAGGGATAAAACTGTGACATTGAAGTATACTTGATTTGAATTTATTTTCATGAACTTCCTTGTTAATGGGGTTGAAGAGAAGTGAAGTATTTGCACTTTGTAAAATAATATTTTAGATTAATCCTTAAGACTGAAAGTTCACAGGAAATAGCCAATAGGTCCAGAAAACCTCGGAAATTGAGGTGAATTTGCATTAAGAAAATAGATACTCAGAATTTCTATAATTATACTGTTCAACTTTGTTGTATCCTTAATGACTTATACAAAGTACAAGAAAATCCATGGGTGTCTCACCTAGAAAACTAACTACTTCAACAAATTGCATTAAATCCCATTAATAATTCAAAGAAAACTCCAGAGAAATTCATAATCAGATAAGTGACTAGACCTTCTCAAAAAACACCTTTACCCAATATTCACAATGGTGTTGTCCTCTACGTAAGGAAATCACATTGTCCTATCATATATATATAACATATTATACTACTGTAATCGTAACATATTGTTTGTAATAGAGGGAAGTATTATTGACAGACTACTTCTTCCTTTCAACACTTCAAATTTGTAATACTAAGTGTGCATGTTTCATAAATATTGTATGATTCAAAATTGCCAACTCTAAAATAACCTCTTCAAAATTAGAACTTGCATCAATACTAACAGCATATGTCCTATGCATGCTTCATAAATATAGTTTGTTTCACAATTGCCCAAAAAATAAAATTACATTTACCACTTCAGAATTTTGCATTATTAATAAGTGCATTATGTCCTGTGCATGCTTCATAAATATTATATGCTTCACAATTACCCAGCATTTAAATTACCGCTTCACAATTACCCAGCATTTAAATTACCTCTTCAAAATTAGAACTTGCATCAATACTACTTGCATTCTTTCCTGCGTCAGAGTTCTTTCTTTTGCAATTTATCGAACTATTAGCTTTCGTACTCTTTAAATCCATCCCATAACCAATAGGTTTTTTCTCCGGTGGAACTTTTGTCACAGAATTCATAATCTGGAAATGAAATCAAAACTTCTAAATAAGTATCTCTCTTCAGAATGGAGAAAAACACCGTGTACAATTAGGCTTTCCACATGCCAAAAGAAAACAGATGCTAATATTTGTCCATCAAAATCTGTGATCATACAGAAAAGGAAAAAACACATCAATTTAAGAATTGCTTTACTAGGAATTTCAAGAAAATACAATATTGGTGAAGGAGATCCCTAGTAGTGAATTTATGAAGGCTACAGAAGCAGAGTTTATATCTTGGAGCTCCATTTACCAAATGACATTATTGTTATACCGAAACACTCGATGGACTTTGTCAGAGTGGACAGGCATTTTTGGAAAATTACTAGGCTTAAAGAGATACGAATCTTCTCAACTTTTGTTTGAACAGTAAGCTATTTTGCCTCAGAATCACTGATGGATGATCAATTTCGAGACATCAGAAAAGCATAAGCATATTGATTGCTTGCTACACAGTCGTTAATATTACTCGGATATTCTCAACTTCTGTTTGAACAGTTCGCTATTTCACCTTAGAGTCGCTGATGGATGATCATTTTCCAGACATCAGAAACCATAGACATATTGATTGCTCACTACACATGGTTAGAATTATTACTCTAGGGTAGACACATTATATTGACCGATTCAATAAAAGAAGAAGTCATTTCCTTAGGTTATCTCCTTAGAGGAAGCCATGGCAAAACTACAGAAACACATTGTTCTAGGCAGGCCCACTCCTGTATTCTGGGTCTTTGTTGGCAAACTGATGCCTAGTTTGGTATAAAAGTGTTGCTCTCTCGCATCTCCCAAACTCAGAAAATGGAAAGCAAGGAGTGGTGATATTCATCCATTAAAACCGAAACTATTGTCCTGATGCAAGCATAGTTTATGAACTCAACTCTAGAATGCTCAGCCCTCATTTTCCAGGCTACGGCTAATAAGATTCCTCTATTGTTCTGGATTATTCAACTATGGCAGGTTTAAAAATCAATAGTACAGCAAAATAAACTTTCTCCAACTCTGACAATGGATTGAATGTGAGTATGCATTTATTTTCACATCTTCATGCAAGGCAAACTTCAGTCTCTAGATGGATGATATCAAATGGAGATAGATTGAAAATATCCAAGGTGAACATTCTAGAGATGAAATGGGGCACGAAATTCACATTTTTACCCCATCATTTGCTTCAAACATACTAAAATTTTAATGAAATACGAAACAAATTTTACAGGAATCAACAATATTTTCCTGTTTCAGCTGCTCTAACCTTTTTCTTCTTTTTCAGCTTGAAGCAGTTTAGACAAATGCTCTTTAGAATACGAACTACAACCGGAATGTGAGAAGGATGAAAAACTGGAGTTGGAAGACGAATATGTCCAAAATGGCCTGCAGATGAATTCATTGATATATACATATGAGACGAAATTGTCAAACCTCATTTTCAAATAAAATTAAGACAATTAGTAAGAATATCAATGAAGAAAATAAGCTGCATAAGCTCTTATGAACATATATAGCAGTAATTTTTTAGTGCAACTAAAACTTAAAAAGCATGTGCACCTTCACATTCATCAAGCGTAATGGTTCCACACGATGAGCATTTGTGCGACTCTGTAGGAAGTCCAAGTAAAGGGCCAGACAGTTGGCCTGGAAGTTGAATAGGCTCAGAGCGAGACACCTTTATCTGCATTTGAACCAAAAAAAAATAGCAATTGAATATGAATGGAGGTTTTCTTGCAACTTCAATACAGGAGAACATGCACACGTTGTAACTTTATATAGCTGTGAATAATTGTTTAATGTAAGAGATTGGTAACTGGTTATCTAATGCCGTTGCCAAATGTATCACTAGATTCCCATGAAGCCACAATAACCTTTACAGAGATATAAAAGTCTTTTGACCAAGTGTTGTTCAAATGATAACAGATAATCTATACTAAGTCACATGACACGAGGACACGAAAATACGAGTATTCAACACGAGACACGACGACCCCAGAAATAGGACACGGGGGACACGTTTTATATATATATATTAAAAAATTATATATATATATATATATATATATTAAAAAAATACATAAAGATCTACATTTTTTAAAAACTGGAAGTATATACAATGTACATCAATCATAATATCATTCAATTGAAATTTGACAATGATGAATCAGTAATAAAATTATCAATGAATCATGAACTTTGAACCATAAATTGCATATTTGATATTTCTCAATAAACCACAAAAATCAAAATGTATTTCGAGAGAATGCCACCGACAAATACAAAATAGAGTAGATACTACTTAGTACTAAGTCTAGTATTTACTATCCTACTAGATACAAAATGAAAATACTAAATAGCCACATGCAAGAATATAATAGCTCATCAATGGTACTAGCCATTGTCAATCGTCTTCCTGCGCTTCCATGTCAAAATTAACATTACTGTCATAGCTCTTTCCTCTATCCTCCTCCTCCTTTATACCCTTTTTGACAGGACACATGTCCAAAAATCAAGACACGTTCTTGGCAAGTGTCCGACACGTGTTGGAAATTGTCCAGATTTTGGGACACGAAAATTATGGTGTCGGACACGTGGAATACGGGACACGGGCCCTATTTGGAAGTGTCCTGTTACTTAGCTCGCGGCTAGTCCAGAGACTCCAAACTCTAAACAATATCGATGGAAAAAAAAATATAAGCCGGTCGTAATGTGTTATGACAGTTTGTTAGGGTTAGGTTAGGGGTTAGGCTACGGGTGGCCCAGGTTAGGTTAGTTTTTAGGTAAGTTTAATAATTAATTTTTCTAAAATTTGTAAAATGTCAACTTGGGCCTGACTCGGTGACTCAACCTTTAACTCAATCAAGTTGGCCGGTTTGGTACCGAACTGGCCACCCAACCCGAGTTAAAGACCGAGTCGAATCGGCTCAAGGTCAACTCAGATGACTCGACCGAGCCCGAGTCCAAGTCCAATCAAACCCAGTTTTAAAACAGAATCCCAGACATGTTCCAGTTCAACTAAGGATGATGTTGGGGCTAATTGGAGACCAAATCAAGATTAAATCGAGCCAATTCCAATCAAATCCACAAGGGGGCGAATTTCTCCTTAGGGGGCACATTTATACATGAAAAAGCTCACATTTTGTTGTATATGTGTAATGAAATAGGCGGGGGTGACCTACCTTGTGAGAGGTGGCACCTACCACCTAGATCTAGTTCACTCTAGTTCACCCCCAATCATCTCAAAAAGCTCCAACACTTGGCAAATTGGCCCCCCTTGGGGTTGTTGGACACAATGGCCACACTGAGAGGGGGGTGAATCAATGTCTAAGCAATTTAAACAGTTTTCACTTTCAATTAGTCAATCAAAGTTTATCAAGTTTTATGTTATCAATCACATCATCATAGCTAAATCAACCATGAGTCATAAGCACAATAATCACATCAAGAGAAATACAAGGATATATGTAATTTAAGCTTTATTTATGGTAATGGAAGACTACAATCTTCTCAATTACAATCAACACCAACTGATGAAAAGAGCACCAACACTCATAACAGAACCCAGCCTGGTTTTCTTAGATCCAACTAAAAAAGGGTTGAGGAGTCCAATCCTCAAATGCAAGACTCTACTAGCAAGCTTGATGCCAATCTCTAATAGTCATCAGTCAGCTGCTCAACCACTTCTGCTCATCAACACTTCTGGTAAAGCTGGTCAACCTCTGCTCATCTCTTTCTGCTTGTCAATCTGGTCATCAATACTACTGGTCACTCTCTGCTCATCTGGTCATCAATACTGTTGATCAATTTCTACTCACTATTGTTGGTCAATCTGCTCATCAACATCTTTCATAAGGTACAAGGCATCATCATGGTGTACACGGTATCATCAATCATCATGGAGTATAAGCAGGCATCATCATCATAGGGTTTGTATCATCATTAAAGCATCATCTAGTCATCATGATCCATGTATTGATCCATGTAAAAGTAATATCCACCGTTGATGATGTTATAATCTCAACCGTTGGATGAAAAAGTAAGTTAGGGTTTGCGTCTCTCAAAAGCTATATAAAGGAGAGACCCACCTCATTGTATCCCATGGGGAAATTTTGCACCATTGGCTCTTGAAGAATAATAGAGAAATTATTTCTAGGATCTCTTGTTTGTTGTGGATGATTAAAGAATGTTCTTTGTGATTGACTGACATTATTTCTCGCTTGCATTGAAGATCATTGGTGAATCTATGGCATATTTTTTTGGATCCATTTGTTTGACAGGGAAGGCGATTTGGAGAGGGGCACACCTGTGGGAGACGCCCACCTTGCTCTTCTTTCCAGGTTGATTGATACAGGGAGTTTTTCTATCTTATGATTTCTTACTCTCTTATTTGTTTACTTCTCGTCCGCATTTGCCATTTTTCTTGCCATTCTCATTGTTATTTACTTGGCTTGGCAGGAGAGAGGGCGCATTTGGCTTCCTTGGGTGTTTTCAACAAAGCTGGATTTTTATCATTTATTCACTTGATCTATACGGAAATAATCTTCATCACTTCGGCATTTATCCTCTGAAACATCAGGTACGTTTTTCCCAGGTAAGATCTATCATTTTTCTCAGTATCTAATTGGGGTTGCATTGTCCTTTCATCAAACCCTCTTTTAAAACCCTCATTTCGTAGATCTGTAGGTTCTAGTTTGCAGCGGATAATAAAACTCAAAACCCACTTTGGATTTATTATAAAACCCCTAAGTCTTAAGTTTCATGATAATCAGACTCCATTTTCCCATCTTAAGCACTAGTCTGTGTCTTAGGAGAAGACACCCTCTTTGGGAGGAGTGGGTATTTTTGAAACCGCGAACTGGGTATTGTTGGTTCACTTTCATTTGTTTAATCGTACATTCAGCAATCAATCTAAGTATCCAATTTCGTTTAATTTCACCGTTTTGCCCTAGATCTCACTTTTTTGCTTAAACCCTAGGGTAGAATTGGGGCTTTTTCCCTAGATGCTCGAAATCTCTTAGTAATTGTTGTAAACTCTAATAAATTATCCCACTAAGAGATTTCACCAAGATTCCCTGGATCATCTACTCATTTTCCTTATTTTAGGGTTATCTTGGTCATAAGGACACCCCCTTGGCTTAATATTTTCACTAAGTCTGAAGTGTCAATATCCTTGGTTGGCGTGACATCTGAATTCTTTCAGAGGTCTTGGATATCGTAGGTCTCGACTTTAGTTGCCTTTCCTTTGTCGACCTGAATAGGATCACCTTACGGGGCAACTACAAGATTCGAGATAGCATGTCCCAGAGTTCGGTGATCCAAATGAAATATGAGGCAATTGATTCAAACTTAATCATCTTCATATTTGACAATTGGTTCCTCAATGTGAGGGTCACATTAATGCTATTCTGTTCAAATAACTTCTTAAAGGTTTTGAACATCTTCCTAGCTGTCTTCTTTTCTGATATTTGTGAAACCAAGTGATCTTTGACTAAGTCCACCAGAATCCTTCTTGCTTTCGCATCACACTTCCTCCACTAGGACTTGGCTTCTTCCGCTTCTGATTTTGGACCTCTGTCATTGACAAACTTCATGAGATCATTTTCTTCTAGGATGAGAACAACCCTAAGCTTCCAGGATATGAAGTTTGTAACCCCATCAAGACGATATTGAACCTTCATTCCAATCATCTTGTCTAACGATCTAAACAAAAAACCCTAGTAGGAGTTAGGTCAAAAATTAATTTTTGAATTTAGAGAAACTAACCTCACAGATAGATGCACCCTATCAAGGTGAGTTGAGGGAAGATGAGGTTGGGCCAAAACAGTGGTGAGAAGCCTCCGAAACTTGATGCCTTATTTTCTTCTCGTAGTGTCCCGTAGTAAAAAATTGAAACTTCTCCAAATTTGATTTTGCTTTAACCAAAAGATGTGCCTCCCCTAGAGCGAAGTTTCCACAACTCTTTCTGTTGAACAGATGAGGGAAGGCCTTGGAAGATCAAACCCTACTTTTCGACAATGGCCTCTTCTAGAACTACTCTAATACCATGTTGGTTTTTACAAGATTTTAGCAGTATAACTTAATTGCAGATAATAGGATCTCTAGAAGAAAGACAAAGCACGGAAACAAAGAACACAAGAATTTATCCTAGGAAACCCTATCGAGAAAAACCCAGTAAACCTTCATATAGAGATAATAGCAACCGAGAGCAAAGAGAAGAAGAAAGAGAGAGAATATCTCTCTAAGATACAACCCCAGAAAACACTCTCCTTGACTGCAGTAGCGCACCTTTCTGCTAGAGCAACTTGCTATGTGTGGATGAAATAATGAGGGGTGCCTCCTATTTATACTGATTTTCCAAGTGAAAAATTACTAGGGCTGACTTGGCAGTTTGACTAGGGCAGACCTATGTTGGGGAAACACAAAATAATTTTCTTTTTATTCTTTTCTTGTGTATTGTTTCCCAAGGGTTTACATTGATTCATTTTAGGGTTTAGATGAGTAATTATATCAATATAATATCCCGTAGGAGGTACAACACAAGTACAATAAGAATGACTTCTGAAGTTGCACAAATTCCAACACCAGTTAAGGAGAAGAAGTTGTTAAAGACATCTTATCTTTGGGTATTCTATCTTGGTTTGACATTGTACTAAGTGACGGAACTAATTGTTGTGCTTGTCCATCTTTCAATATAAAGATCTAACCTACGTGAATTAAAGTAAAAACTTTACCATGGTATCAGAGCCACTCTAAAAGAAGGCACTGTGCAACTTTGAAAACGAGGGCTTCCAAGTTATAGCAACTTTCTCCAAAAAAATTCTAGAAAAGTGGGCTAGGGTAACTCGCCTGAAGGAGGTGCATCTTTCTATCCAGACAAAATTTCAAGATTCCATGTTTTAAAAATTAGGGTCTCTATGGAACCCTAGATCAACGAGATCCAGAATCAGCTTGGGCATCTCAAATTGGTAAGATCTATTACCTTGTTATTTCCGTTTGAGATTCTTATATCAAGATGATGAATCACACCAAGGTTGAGGATAAGCTTGAAGGAGAAAATAACTTATGAGCATGAATCACATCAAGGTTGAGGATAAGCTTGAAGGAGCAAATAACTTATGAGCATGAATCACACCAAGGTTGGGGATAAGCTTGAAGGAGCAAATAACTTATGAGCATGGAAGTATAGAATCTCTCTTATCCTATCGGAGAATAACCTGGACAAATATGTCAATGAGGATGTTTCAAAACCAGAGGGAGAAGAGGCAAAGGTAAACCACAAGAAGAACATGATACGAGCTTAAAGGATTATTGCACATTCGATCAAGGATAACCTCATCCCTCATGTATCATCATTGAAGACTCCTAAGATGTTAGATGCTTTGAGCAAGCTATTTGAAGAAAAGAACACCAACCGAAAGATGACGATGAGGAATCAACTCAAGAATGTGAAGATCCAACATTCAGAAACCATTCAGTCTTACTTCACAAGGGTTTCTCAAATCAAGGAAAAATTAGAGGCCATTGAAGAAAATGTTGAAAAATGAGAGATTGTGATGACTACCTTGAATGGACTTCCAAGGTCATGCGACTCATTCATTCAAGGAATATGTGCCAAAAAGAAACTAATCAAGTTCAGCAAACTGTGGGAGGAATGCACTCAAAAAGAAGCTCAATTAGTATCAACAAAAGAGAAGATAGGATCAAGTGATGATCAAGCTCTAACAACTCAGGCAAAGAAAAATGAAGGAAAGAGGGAGGATCACTCTCACAGAAGATCCAAGAAATTCCAAAAGAATCATAAACCAAGAAGGGACTACACAAATATTATATGCTACACATGTGATGAGCAAGGCCACTTCTCAAGAGATTGTCACACAAACAAAGGATCCTCCAAGGCAAACAAAAAGAAGAGCCATCATGCACATACTGCAAAAGATGATGAACCCACAAGCAAGAGAACACGAGAACATTCTTCAAGTGATGAAGAATATGTTCTGATCTCAGCTTTTACAGGTACCATTACCCATGGAAGCAAGATTGGCTGGTGGACAATGGAGCTTCCAAGCATATGACAAGATACAAAGAATCCTTCTTCAACCTATCACAACATGAGTCACCTCACAAGGTGAAACTTGGTGATGACTATCAATATCCCATAAAAGGGAGTGGAGAAGCCTCTTACAAGTTGGACTCAGGCAAGTCAATGAAGATGAAGGATGTTCTCTATGTACCAGGTTTGAAGAAAAACCTCCTCCCCATCTTAGCTTTAGATGCTAAAGGATTCTATCTTGCATTCATTGATGGCCAAGTACTCATGTGGCCAACAGGTAGAAAAATAGATGATGCAACAATAATTGGAGAGCAAGAGGGAGGTTTTTACAAGTTGAAAGGACAACCAGAACAAGCCTTGGTTCATGACTCTATAGAACCAAGTGAAGTATGACATCGAAGTCTTGCACACGCACACTATAGGGCTCTATAAATTGCAAGCAAAGCAATATCAGGCCTTCCCAAATTCCAAGCAAAACATGAAGGCACTTGCAAAGGATGTGCACAAGGGAAGAATGTAAAGAAACCATTTCCAAGCAGTGAATGCAAGGCGAAAGAAATCTTGGAAATAATCCACTCAGATGTATGCGGCCCTATGTCATTCAATTGCTTAAGCGGGTATGCAAACTATGTTTCTTTCATAGATGATTATTCTCGTAAAGCTTGGACTTACTTCTTGAAAGGCAAAGATGAAGTTTTCAGCAAGTTCAAATAATTAAAAGCTTCGGTAGAGAATCACACTGAAAAGAAGATCAAGACCTTGAGATCAAACAATGGCGGTGAATTCACTTCAGATGAGTTCAAAAACCTATGCAGAGAATTTGGATTAAAAGGGTGATGAGCACTCCCTACAATTCTTAGCAAAATGGCATTGCAGAAAGGAAGAACAGAAGGATAATGGAAGCAACAAAGGCAATGCTTCATGACCAAAACCTTCCAATGCACCTATGGGCAAAAGCAACAAGAACAGTCATGTATGTACAATACAGAACACCTCACTGTGTTTTGAATAACAAGACTCCAAAAGAAGCTTTCTCAAGAAAGAAACCAAAAGTCGACCATCTCTGAATATTTGATTGCCCTGTGTAACTACATGTTCCCAAAGAAAAAGGGACAAAGCTAGACCCTTCAGGAAAGAACAGCATATTCATGGGATACAGTGATGAATCAAAACCATACCTGATATACTTCCCATCATTCAAGAAGATCAAGACCAATAGAGACGTTACTTTTGATGAAGTCTCGGCTTACAACAAGTCAAAACAATTCCACATTGAAGATGCTGAAGAACCCAAAGTCCCCAGAACCAAAGATACAGTTATGGAAGAAATAACTCGAGAAAACCATGAAGATCATGACATGGCTAAACCTCAGAAACCTGTAGATCCACCTCATGAGAAAAATTCCTACAAGAGAAGACCGGCATGGGAACATGAAGCTATTCAAGATGCAGAGAGGTATGGCGCTCCAAATGGGACGCTTAGAGAAAGTAAAAGACCAAGACCATACTTCGACTATGTATCCCTATTATGCGAAATCATTAATAATGAACCTTCCAACTATGAAGAAGTTGTGAAGGAGTAGAAGGAAGCCATGACCGAAGAGTATCAGTCAATTATGAAGAATGATATGTGGGAGACAGTTCCAAGACCAGAAGGGAAGTTCGTAGTATTTTCCAAATGGATCTACAAGATCAAGCATGCTGTAGACGATAACATCGAAAAATACAAGGCTACTAAATCGAAGGCTTTTAACCTAAGAAACAAAAGATGAACTTAGTCAAGGAGTTTGAAAGGAAATACTGAAACAAGACTTTGCAAAAAAATATTAACTCAACATCATGAAATACAAATTAACCCATCCACATAAGATTCACTTTAAGCAAAATCATTGTATGATGTAGACCAGTGTCAAATAGAGTCTGAAAAGGAGTGTTTTTGTGACGAGTGCTTTGCAAATGTATTTGGTCAGTTTTAATTATTAAAAGATGAGTTGATTAAGGGGAAAAGAGAATTCTCAACATACTCTGAGGTACGAGGAATGTGTCCTCACAAGAAAATGTGGGCTAGATGGTGTCACGACTCACGAGGGTGTGTCCAACATTACACCACACGACGGTGTAGCCTGATGAGGCCCCATGGTCACTTTATAGTTGTTCTCGCCTTCTCCAAAGAATTTGCCCACAAATGACAAGCTTCGTGTACGTCGGATTTCCATATGTTTTCAAGGGATTGATTTTATTAATGGTGAGTTTTTAATTAGATGTGGAAATTTAATAAGTGCACACTTCCGCTTTTGATTATCCCAAAGCTCAGAGCGAACCTACGATGGGAAAGAGAATACACGAAAATGGCAAATGTTTATTCCAATTTGAGATTGTAGAAACAAAAGCACAATAAAACTAATTACTATAGCCAAGAGTCTCTTTCAGGATTGAAGGTCGTACTAGGGACAGCAAGGATCAGTGAGTATTTATATTACTTTGCAATAAATAAAATTGAAGTTGGAAATAGAAAAGTATACAGATCTGTAACGCAAAAACTACACTAACAAAAACAAAAGCATGAAAAAGGTGCACCAACTTAGATCCCCCCAAGGGGGATGATGAGTGGGCTCTTCGAAGCCTACTCAAAAATTTATTGAAGCTTACAACGATGTGGTTAAAAGAGAATGCACTTTCGTTCATGTTATCTGGGATCCAAAGGCTTATAATTTAGTGAAAATTTGACTAAAAACGAGTAGGGGAGCTCCGAGAAGCTTTGAATGGTTCAAATCTTAGAAAATCGGCAAGAGCTTCCTTCTCCTTTTTGTCAAACCTGAAAAAATCAGCAACCTATTAGTCCTAAAATATGCTCAAAACACTTTAAGAGTGTCTTTGAACATTAATGAAAAAATTCTAAGAAAATTCTAAGTTAAACCTATGATAAAAAAAAATGCATAAAATAACCAAGAAAAGCAAGATTTCCTTGAGATCTTGTCTTGCTTTTGGGGCAGCCAATATGATGCACTTGAATGCTAAATTTAAACTTTAATATTCAAAGGAAACTACTTTTGAGAGCAAGCTTTAGATCTACTTTTAAATACTTGCAAAAAAGAGACTTCCTATGCCTAGATCTACTCTTGAAATGTGATAAGACTTTATAAGCTAAGATCTAAGCAAAAATACTCTTATAAGTTAGATCTAAACAATATATTAGATTTTTGAAATGGTACATCTAATCAACAAGAGAGTAACCAAGTAACCAAAAATATTGATTTAGAAGTGAAGGAAAGAGAAAAGAAGAGATAGCTCCAAGCTTGGGAATCCTTTGAGCCGTGGAGTTTGTTGGTGGAAAACGAAAGGACTATGCTCCTTGGAAGTGCTCGAAAATTGGAGGAATCAAACAAGATCAACCAAACATTCGAGCCTAGTGTTATCACCAACCTTGTAGTTGCCTGTGTGAGGTGGATCCAGGATGGATGGTAGAGGGGCAAGCAACTAAGGAGGTGGAACCAAGACTGCCTAGACTCCCAAATGGATGGTTGTCACGTCAATCAAGGTAGTCTTCGCTTTATGTTATCTAAGTCCAAGACAACAACGGGGTAGACCCGGATCTACTCCTGACAAGAGAGATCAAACCTAGACACCAAAATAGATCAAATGTGACTTTGAGGTACGTAAGGTGTAAGGTAAACGAAAACCCCAGCTCTAGGGTTTAGGTACTAGTAACTGATAAAGATGAACACTATCTTGGGAAACGTAACTATGACAGGGTGAGCAAGGACAGAGTTGGGACTGTCTAGTACCAAGGAGATAGACTCAATCAAAGATATGAAAGTATCAGGTAACCTGAGTTATCAAGAAATGGTCAACTTTCGGGGGGAAAGAGGTCAGGAAGGGCTAGCACTATGCTTGGAGATCAGTGCATGTTCAGCCTTGGGTAATGGAGTCAGTATCAGCACAGCGTTTAAGTGAACCCACCTGGGATATGTCATGATCTATGGACCCAGAAAAGGATTTGGCCTGGAAGATTCAAGTTACAGGAAAATCAACAGAAGGACGGCTAGTGCTAGGGTTTGGAGAGGCAAATCTGCAGATCTAGAGCCACCAGGAGACCATCAGCTCAGCGTTGGGATGGAAATGAGATCAGGATGGCCCGATCTACAAACCCAAATCACAAAATTTCAGGAAAAATCAGATCTGGAAAAGTCAAAATCTGATGAGGGGGGCTAGGGAGGCTGAAAGTCAGTTTTTCAAATCTAGGGCAACCTGGCAGGAACTAGCTCAACGTTGGGGGTGTTCTGGAATGAGGAAAAACTGATCTACACACCCATGTAATTATTTTCTGGAAAAAGTCAATTCTGGAAAAAGTCAAATTTTCAGTGGGGCGTTAGGGTTTGAGCAGTCAAAAAGTCAAATCTAGGGCAAACCAGTCAGAATTAGGGCAGAATTGAGCATGGTTCAGTGAGGGGGATGCCTGATCTACAAAACCTAGAAATGGTTTGCTCAAAGATCAAGTGGTTCCTCGATTAAATATTTTTTTGGATTTTATTATTTAGGAGTTTTTTCAGAAAATTGAAGAAAAGAAGGTACAATGGATTGAGATATGAAAGAGAAGAGACTTACCTGTTAGATCTTACCTGGAAATGCTTGTAGATGCCTTGTTGATGATGATCCCCGCCATCCCAATCAATTCTGGAAGATATGAGTGAGTTCTAAGACCAACGTTGTGCTCCAAGTGACCAATGCGCCCTCTCTCCTGCACAAGCAAATGTCAACAATATCAGATTTGCCGTATCATGAAAGAAAAGAAAGATCTACAGAAAAGTAACAAGATGCAATCATAGATCACAATTAAACTAATGAAAACCCCCTATCACATTCGAAACCAGTCCAAGCGAGTTGAGGTCCCCCTGCAAAAACGCCCCAGATGAAGTGGCCCTCCTGTAGACAAGACAAAGATCCTGAAAAAAGATTATAGATCTCACAAAATATTCTGAATGCTAGGAAGCAAAAAAATTTCCAATCACCACCGAAGAACACCAAATGCAAAGCAAATCCAGAAAATATCCAAAAAAAATCTTTCTATTAATCAGATCCAAGAGCCAAAGACCCCTTACAAATGAGAAGCTCTCTCCTTTAAATAGAATTCAGAGAACCAAAATCCTAACCACTTTCAAAACGAGTGGCTAGGATTAAAAGATAAAATGTTCTAATCAATGGTTGAGATGAGCTCAACATACAATACATGGATCAATATAACCATAAAGTACCAAAGTTGACTAAATCACCCATAAGGAGGGTACCCCACTCAACGAGAAATAAATGAAGCACATGGTGGGTCCATGGAGTGTTAACTAACTCCCTCTGGGTGTTAACTAACTCCCTCTGGGTGCCCCATGGCACAATAAAATAATATAATATTTTAGTTCTTTGACTTTGTGCCTTGTTGAGGAAATCGTGAGCCTCCCAAAAGCTCCAGAAAATAATAATAAAATGCCCCAAAAATAGGTGTGGGCCCAATCAGGTGCTGCAACTGCTAAAGAAGGTGTGGAGCACATCACTCTCATCATCATGACTCATCCCATGTTATTTCCTTGCCTCAGTAGCCCAAATCAATTTCTTTAGTAGCCATTTAATCATTTTCTAATTTGCCTCGGGAAATGTGAACCTGCCAAAACAACCTCCTAGGGTGCCCGCGTTGTCAAACTGAGCCCACTAGGCTCTCCGGGATGGGGGTACTATGGTACAATCAAGTGGCTGCACCCCCTATGGCCATACAACGCCCTAGGAGATCCAAATGAATCATCTCCCTGCTCAAACACATCATCCTGTGAAGCAAAACTGCATCAGAAAGGTAAACTAAGCATGATCATCTCTGTAAGTGCCCGGAACTGAAAATAAGCTATCTCATTAGACTCAAAGAGTCCAAATCCATCTAGGGTGTATACTCATACCCCTCTCAGGTCTCTACCTGATCTTTAACCATATCCAATAGACAATATAACCATCTGTAAATGATCAGATACCAATAATATAACTCAGACTATCATCCATCTGCTGCAAGTGTTATAAGGCTAAGACATGCTCTACAACTCATTTAAGCAACAATCACAGCAAGTAGCAGTCACTTACTGGCGGTACATCAACCAAATACATATATAGGGTTTTATTTATTATTACTCGAACCAGACTTTCAGGACTATACTCACTTCATAGTTGTAGTCAATTTGCTAGTGAAGGGTGAAGGCTAAAATTGACAAGGCTAGGGCAAAAGATGACTTCCTACTTAACATCATGACACTTTGGATATGGAAAGGAGAAACTCACTATAACCATATGCAGGACAAACAACAACACAAGGAATGGCAGTGCCTCACAAATGGTTGAGCTGTCCAGAGAGTGCTTATTCAACTTAGGCATCATGTCTACATCAAGTTTGATCCAGTTTCATTAGGATCCTCAATTTTATTTCCATGGCCTTTTTGGCTTATATATCCTTTTGGGGACTTCACCAGTGCTTAAAACCATAGCTAACTGCAGCTTTCATCCAGGACATGTTCAAATTTATAAGGTCAGCAATATTTGGATATAGCATATATTTAACCATTGCTTTTTTGGACCTTTTCTTATACCCTTCGAGGAGTATTTTAGCATTTCATTGCTCTTGCCCTTTTTCACATATGTTAAGAAACACAATTTTAGCATTTTCGTTTTCCAACAGTTTTAGTAAGTCGGGTTAGAAACAAAACTGGAAGGTAATGGATGGGTGGAGACAATGAACGATGAAGCCAACACTAGCAAGCCAAAACAATGGTGGAAATGACTACCTCTATTCTCCCTAAGGAGGGTAAAACCAATGAGTATAGATCGGGAACTCCAAAGTTACAGTAGGGACATCAATACATAATACAAATACATTCAAGTCCATATAATTATGACCGCTAGATCATGACACTACATGTTAATACATGTCACAAAGATGAGTATAAAAGCAAATGATAACCATAACACAATATAATAAAAGTTGAGTCATAATCATGCATATAATCCATCTGAACCATCATCTGTCCAATGAGAAAGTACTGATATAAATCTGGGCATCAATAACTGCTCTGTAAATGACTAAATGGCTACATCAGTCCTCAAATCTAAGTGTCCTGAGACTCAATCCTGACATGGGAGAGTACAATAGTCCACAAGTGAAATAATGATCCATCATAATTGCTCATCTCAGCATCTTATATGTAAGAGATTTGGCTGAAAAATGTACTATATCTAAAAAATAGAATATGGTAGCCCGGCTACTATATATGTGATAACACCTAGATACCTGTATCAACTCATCAATTCTTGCACAAAGACATGGTTAAATGCAAGGGTGTTAACTACAAAAGAAATCCGGAAAAGATGCATTTAAAAAAAATAACATATATGTCCAGGAGATCTAATGCAACTAATCAGTAAGAAATAATTAAGCAAGAAATTTCCTATCCTACTGAAATTACTTCTCCTTGTAGGCCCAAAGCAAACCAAACAAGTACAACCAATATAAACAATACAAGTTACCTCATGAATTATGGAATGTTCATCCATACACTTGAGCCATACACCACATGAGACTTCCAAAGCCTTTCCATTAATCCAAAGAGTATTACAACTACAGTACAACACTTGGGCATTCCTTCGGTCCTCTGACCATGAGCAACAATGAGCAAAAGCTCTTGCTTAAATAGAAAAAATAAAATCAAAGAGGAGCGGCGCTTTAGCCAACACAAGATGAAGTGGAGGTGAAGTGGAGTTGGAGTGATTGGTAGCATATGTTTGAGTTAAAGTGGAGTGTCTCCACTAGAGGTAGGCGCCACCTCCCAATTTGATCCCCACCAATCCATCCAATACACTCTTCCTTACACAACTCGTGAGCTCATATGGATATGTGCAATCCCTTTCAAGAGCTTGAAGGAGTTGATTGTGGGATTGACATGATTTGGTTTCAATTGAGAGGGGCCACATCTCCATAAGGATATGTGCCCTCAAATGACACTTCACCAAACCATTCTCGATTTGTCACACATGCAACACGTGAGACAAACTTGTCCTGGTCAGTGGTAAGTAAACTTTAAGTCTTTTGACTTATTTCTTTAGAGGAATGTTGAATATCATCTTAATCTTCATAATGTGCACATGCCTTCCTTAAGGTAGTTTATTAACCATTTATAACCTTATAACACATAATTTTTATAGACATAACATTAATAATAACAATATGCTTTTGATATCATTAGCATCAACTAAATTATTTATAAAAGTTATCTTTATAATAATGCAAGCATTAAAACTATGAAATGTCCATTACAAGAAACAATTAGTATAACTAACTAAAGCCAACAAATTGTAATCACCAAATGGTACACATGTATTAATGAGGAGAGACAAACCAAAAGCCATTCAAAATAAGTGTTTTTATAATTATGAAACTGCACAAGACAATAGTATAAATAGATAAATCATACATGAATACTAACCCATCAAGGCGATATCTCTCAAAAATATTAATCAAATGGGGGGATGTGTAGAGTCCAGTCCGAAAGCCATATTTCCGTAGTATGCTTTCCACAAACGTGCATGTAGAACCCTACAATCAAAATATTCACATTTGTAATAATTACATATTTGTATGCCCTTATTCTTGAAAACCTAATTATTCAAACAAGCATAAATGATGAGTCATAAGACTGATGGGCTAAAGCTAAACCAATCCCATGAAAACATATAACTATGGCCATCATACTAAAACAAAAGTTTACAATAATACTTGCTTTATATGTTAGTGATATTTGTGATTAGGTTATCTCAGTTCATAGTGTTGCGTAGAACTGAACCCCTAATGTGTTTATTGCACAAAAGCTAGAACTAAATCTAAAAATGTCATATTGTTGTAATCAACAATTGAAGGATTCTTGCATATGTTTATGCTTCTAATATTTATGACAAAATCTATTTGCTCCTACCTTGGTTGAGAATCTAAGACCATACTAAGCAATTTTAATTGCTATAATATCTTAATTAGATAATTTTAGCGCCTTTGCACTTGATACCTAAAACATGAATGCAAACTATAAAGAGGTAGTTAAGGCGATTAAATTGTCTTGCATACCTACTGAGTCAACTACAAGAGTGTGAGGCTCGGATCATGCATTGTTTGCATAGTGCACAGTCAAATGTATTCAGGAAAAGCTATGCAGCCTGTTGTTGCCTAATCCGCACCTCGGGTCACATGGTAGAAACCTTCAAGCCACTGGGTGCAACCTTGGGGGCAAGCAAGACTCGCAGGGTTGCGGGGAATCGTCCCCCCCCCCTTCGAACCCGCTCCGGAATCGCGATTCCAAGGGAATCGCCTAGGAATCGACTAGGAATCACGATTCCTCTGTCTATAAAACGCTCCTGCCCAAAAGAGGAATCCCCAGGAATCATTTAGGGTTCGAGCTTCCGAATCGCCAAAAAAACGCTTCCTGAAACGCTTCCTTCGATTCCCGAAAACGCTTCCGTCGATTCCGTCGATTTGGAGACTAGTAAAATCCGCGTGGTTGCTTGGGGGACCCACGGTTGGGCCTTAGGGTTTGTATAGAGGGTTTAGGAGATGTGTGTGAGGGATAAAGCCCATTTTCATTCCATTCCATTTTCATTTTCATTTTCTATTGATTGAGAGGAGAGGAGAGGAGAGGAGAGGAGAAGAGAAGAGAGGAGAGGAGAAGA
>LPNX010689146.1:217275-243204 GCA_001517045.1 Pseudotsuga menziesii | reverse complement strand
GAGGATGAAGAAGTGGGTAGTCGTAGATACCATGGTGAAGAGGAGGAGGAGGAGGAGGAGGGGGAGGAAGAAGAGGAGGAGGAGGAAGACGACCGGAACCCAAACAAAGCCAAAGAGGAGCTAACACCCTTGTGGAAATATGTCACAAAGACGCAAGGAGGCAAAGGGGGTGGAACCTGCAAATTCACTTGCCACCATTGTAATATTACTTACACAGGTTCATATACCCGTGTGAGAAGACATCTATGTGGGAGCATGCCATCTGATGAAAAAAAATCAGGAGGAGTTTGTATTTGCAAGAAGGTTCTCCCAACACAAAGAGCCATCTATAGGAAGGAGGAAAATGAAGCAATATACAAATCAAAAGGGTTAAAGGCTGACAATGTGAATGACCTCTCAAGCCCATCCACCAGAGGTAGTGGATTCTCGCCCGTGGGATCGCGGAAGACATTATCAGATTTCCTTGACCAAGGTTGTAGGGATGATGTGGATTCAAAGGTGTACCGGTATCTCTTTGCATGTGGCATACCATTCAATGTTCTTCGCTCACCCTATTGGCATGAAATGGTAGCTGCCATCCGCGGTGCCCCAGCAGGATACATGAGCCCCGGGTATGACAAAGCTCGAACTGTGGGGCTTAACAAAGAAAAAGCGAAGATCCAAGCCGCTTTGGGGCAATTCACAAATGAATGGAATGATACTGAGGTATCAATTGTATCAGATGGTTGGACAAATGTAAAAGGCAAGCCATTGATAAATATTCTTGGTGTGTCTGCTAGTGGTGCAGTCTTCCTTTCAGCCCATGACTACTCAGAGAAATTCAAGACCGGCTTAAACATTGCAGAACTCCTACTCAAAACCATTGAAAGTATTGGTCCATACAATGTCATTCAAGTCATAACCGATAACTCTGCTAATTGCAAATCAGCAGGAGCAATCATTGAAGATAAATACACCAACATATTTTGGTCCGGGTGTTTGGTTCACACGTTGAACCTTTTGATGCATGACATTATTAAGATAAAGGAGAATGATTACAGATGGATTGGTGCATTGTACAAAAAGGGCAAGCACATGATAAGATTTATTACCAATCATAGCAATGCCCACGGCATTTTTCGCACTCACTCAAAGTTGGAGCTATTGAAGGTAGGAAAGACTAGATTTGCTAGCTATTACCTCACCTTCAGGCGCCTTTTGAAGGTAAGAGACGCATTGGCTAGCATGGTATCAAGTGAATCATGGCAGGTCTTGAAAGATAGAGCTACATCCACATTTGACAGGCGTCAATTTCAGGAGGTGGAGGACACCGTTCTTGATACTGCATTTTGGAAAAATGTCAAGTATGTTTTGCAATTTATAAAGCCCGTCTATTACATGATTCGGTTTGCAGATACAGATAAGCCGGTGATTGGGGAGGTGTATGAGCAAATGGATAGCATGCTGGGCCAAATAAAAGACATTGTTGATCCGAAAGATCCCATTTTGTATAAGCATATTCACGCACAAGTGGTCAAAAGGTGGGACCATCTCAACGTTCCACTGCATGCCTTGGCATATGTATTAACACCTAAATATTATTCTCCATCTTCGTTGGCCAAACCAGCACCTGGGGGTATGGAAAGGAAAAAACCTCACACAGATTCAGAGGTACAGGCTGGGTACATGACTGCTATAGATAAGTTGGTCAGTGATCCCGATGAATGTGACTATTTGCGAAAGTGAATTAAGCAAATACCTTAGTGAGCTTGGTCCGTTTGGTACTTTGCATGCAAAAAGAGATCAAGATAGGGTGTCTTCTATGGAATGGTGGACCATGTATGGCTCACCATGCCCGCGCTTGTATAAAATGGCAATGAGAGTGCTTTCACAGGTGGTTAACAGTTCCTCTGCAGAAAGGTGTTGGAGCACCTATAGCTTCATACACTCCGTGAAAAGAAACAGATTAAATGAAAACCGGGCAGAAAGCTTGGTTTATGTACATTACAACTTGAGGTTGTTGAGTCATTACTGTGAGCGGGCCAAAACTGATAGATCATATGTCACTTGAGACAACAATCCGGAGGAGCATAACTTGGAGGATGGATCCTTAACTTTAGAGCGCTTGGAGCAAGAGCTTTTGGGCAAGGAAGATGACCTAGCAGCAGCAGCAGCAATGCCACCGCCAACTTGTAGCTTGTTCCCATCCGATGCACCAGCTTTGCCTTCAGGTTCACGACCTCCATTCGCATCAGTGAGTGGGGGGCGTGCAGGTGTTGGACGTGGTTCAGCAGCTCTAGCTTCACGAGCTACAGGGGGAGATGATACAACTCCCATTGTCATAGGCCACGGGAAAAGAAATTAGAAATTTCTCGTGGCAAGAGGAAACATTAGATTTTTTCTTGTTTTTTCTTGTTTACAGTACCTTACATTTTCTAGAACATTGACTCTTTTATAGTTATAACTTATTATGGTATATTTTGACATTTTGTAAACATTACATGGCAATTCAAGTTTGAAGTTTGAAGTTGAACCTACTTTTGAAGTTCAATGTTTTCAACTTTGCATTATTGGTAATGAATCAATGATTATGATGCTTCATGAAATTGAATTGATTCAACTTTCATTTCATGGTTGATGTTAAAATTTGAAGCTTAAATGTTGATGTTATGTAATATGGAATCTGGATATTGGACCTATGGTTGACGAATTCACTACTAGATGATTGAATCATTGATGATTGATTAATGATGTTATATGGTATTATGAATATGGACCATGGTTTATATCATGTTTTAATGCTTTTCATAACTAATTCAATGTTCTAGGTGCTTTTGTTATCAAAATATATAAAAATATATACTTTTTTAAAAACGCTTCCTAACCGGATTCTTTTGAAAAAGGCGCTTCCCGCTTCCGCTTCCGCACCCGCTTCCCGCTTCCGCTTCCGCTTCCAAGTAACCTTGAGCAAGAGTCAAGTGTTGTCACTTGATCTTGACTCCTCCGTCTAGGCCCTTTCCTAGCGAAGCCAAGGGGGGTGGTCCCTAGTAAAATAATCTAAGGCTATTTAATCTATAAAAGAAAACCAATTAATATAGGAGATATGATAATACAAATACTGAAACTAAGATAATTTGCAAATAACTTAATCACCAGCATACGAAATAACATTCCATTTAACACATTGATTAACTTAAATACCAACAATAAATAAACAATGCCAAATAGACCAATCTTAATGGAGTGCTTGTATGTAAGGGGGTTGCTAGTGATGTCTCGAGAAGTATTGCAATTGTCTCGGTTAGTCAGCTTTAAATTAATTAAATGAGTGGATTCAGGAGTGGGTTAATTGTTGATCAATTTTATTAAAAATGGTAATGATCTAATCATTAAGGGAAGAAGGGTTTCCAGATATTCCCAAGGGGTAGGAGGAATATGTTCGGATTTACGTCACAGTGGCTCTCACAATGACGTGTGGGATAGATGGAGTCCTGGGGTTGTGTTAAACACTACACCAACAAGGATGTAGCCTAACAAAGCCCAACGATCACTTTCTAGTAGTTCCTGCTTCGCTTGAAGAATTTTCCCACAGCTTTGTAATATCGACTGAGTGTCGAATTTTTACTTTTGGGAATTAATTGGAGTGTTAGAATAATTACTAGTCACTACAATCCCTTTCTGATTGTCCCACTGATCCAACCAATCTCCTGCAGTGTGTTATCAACTAATTTTGCACTTACAAGATTTCCAGTGAGTCATCGAAGTCATGAACAAGCCAGTTGTTCATTGTCAGTGCTCGAAAGGTTGCACGGTTCATCAGGACCATTTTTGGGCCTCTTTTTTAATAAATGCATGTTCAAACCCTGCGGGGATTTTTGTAATAATTGTGCTAGCATAGCAAATTTTTTGTAAAGGACTTGGCTTCTTAGGACTTGGCCATCAATCCAATCATTCCAAGGTGTTTTCCTTGTCAATTATGCAATGTTGAATAAGCGATGTATAATTTTCAAGTTTTTCACTGCTCCTCCAAAGCTAGAATTTCCGACTTGGTGGTTAAACCCTGGGAGGTTATTTAAGCTCGTGTGTCAATGTATATAAGCATACTAGGCATCGGTGTTGAGTCGTATGGACATGTTCTAAGTCCCCCTAAGTTTTTGTTCAATTCCGAGAAAATAAAATTTTCTACATTTTTAGGCCATTTTTTAATGGTTTAAATGAAAAAATTCAAAATGTAATATAAGTGTGATCCCTAGTCCATTTTTCGCGTGGATGGGCTCGTTTTCAAACTCAAAGCACCTCCTTTACCCCGGTACTCTCTTTTCCCATGCTTCGGTTGACTATTTTGTCCCATATGGCATTATTTCTCTATTGGTGCAACAAAGTGGCAAAAAAATTCTAAATTTCGACAAATTGCACTCAAGTCAAAAATCAAAAATCAACTCATAAGTCAAAATCATGATTTGGAAAGGGTGGCAATTGTTTTATATGGTGGATGACATCATACTTTGGATATAGTATCATTGTTTATTAGTATAATATAAAGCTAACGATTACATTAAACTTGGTATGAGCCCCCTCTTCCAAACTCACGCATGAGCAAGTGTGGGCCCTCACGCTTGGTTGAGTTGGTAAACAAAACATTCGAGTGACGTGGAAAAGATTGTGAATCGTCCGATGATTTAAGGAGAGTCCTCCCATGATTGAAGGCATGAATTGTGATATGGAATTGGAGTGTGGTGAATCAATGTTTCGAGGACGGGTACGCCCCCCTCATGGGCCCTCACGCTCGGCTTACTTGGTTGATGTGGTGTATGAGGAGTGGGTTGGTAAAGCATCCAAAGGAGGGTGCATCTCTCTTTGGAGAAGTGTCGTCTCCTCATTATAGTCACATCCAATCAATCCCTCAGATCACTCAAACAGTTCCAGTTAACTCAAGTCCACTCGAGTTGATTGGTTCACCCCTAGGGGTTTGTAAACTCTATTAAAGCAAGCTCTTTTGCCTCCTTCTGGACAGAAGCAAAGAACCTCTACTCTTGTATCATTGTTATTGTTGTTTATGAATAAAATTTGAAAGGATTTCGAGGCTCATTATCTGTGGCAAGTTGTGCATATGGTAATTTCTTTGTGAGGTAATATTGTTCAATTATTTTGCTTTGCATAACTAATAGTATGGCTTAGAAGGCTCTCTGTAGCACGTAGGGTAAGCATTTGCAACTGTCAATTTACTTATTTACTTTCTTACTATTAGTGATCTAAGAGTTCATGCTTTAGTTGTTTATAATTCATGAACTTTTGGTTTTCTAACCATGGGGTATACCAAATCTAATTCGTTTTGTGCAAGCCTGATAAGTGTACAGATTACCATCCCGAGTGAAAGGTTGAGCTTGGTCGCATCTCCTTTACTTTGGATTATATGTTGAAACGAACACATAAGTATTCTGTAATATAAATAATTAACTATATTACTATTATTATTAATTAATTAGCAATTAGGGTAATTAGTATTAATGGTCAAAGGTCACCTCTTTTGAGGGTTCGACCATTCATAGGTTAGCTTCCATATATAATGTAAACATATCAATGTAATAAATCATCAATTCAATAATAAATAAATATATATTATCAATTATGATAATAATGTAAGGATAAACCCTTACAAGTGGTATCAGAGCTTGAAGCTCTTGCTCACACTGATGCTTGAAGTCATTCCTCTCAGCCTCTTCTTCCATTACACCCTACTCCAGCCATTGCATCTCATCTCCACCTCACTCACTCACTCTCATCACGTTCAGCTCATTCGCTCCACTCCCAGGGCATTGCTCCAGCTTTTGCTGCGTCCCATCTTCCACTTCACGCCTCATCCCATTCTCGTCTCTGCACATCACCGTTACATCCCTTGTCTCCCCATTGCCTTAGTTCCTATGTGAACCTCTTTCTTCACGCCCTCTCCACCTCCCTTCACGTCCTTCCCTCTCCCCACATGCATCCTCTTCCACGCCACCAGTCCCCGCTCCATCATTCCCTCCTGCATGCCTTCCAATTCTCTTGCGTCCTTCCATCCCATTCGTTGCTCCCACGCCCCTCTCGACTGTCCTCTTGTCGCTTCCATCCCTCACTGCAACACTACTTGCGCCCCATTCATCCTTCCTGCGCTCCATTCCGTCCCTCCTCCCCGCGTCGCCCACACCAACACGTTCCTCCCTCATCTCTCTACGCTCCCTGCCCACACACTGCCTCCTCATCATCACAAACCACCAATCGCCAGCCCCACACGTTTGCTCCATTCGCAACTCACACGCTGTGTTTCCTCCTTCCGCATCCACTGCATCATGCCCACGCGCTACCTGCCCTTCACGTTGCCCTGCCTCCTTCTGCGTCCATTGCCTGCCCATGCGCTGCCTGCCTCCCTCCACCCTACCCGCAATCCTCTTCACCGCACCCTTGCCTGGCCTCTTCTCGCCTCCCTCCAAACACCTTCCTCTCCACTGCTCTTCACTGCCTGCCATACCCAATCCCCGCTGCATTCCATCAACCATTTTTTCAAAAAATATATATTATAATATTTTTATATAATATTATAAAATATATATATATATATATATATATATAATATTATTTATTATAATATATATATATATATATAATTTCCAAACAAAAAAAACTATATATTAGAACAATATATATACTTTATAAAATAATAATAATAACAATAATATTAATTAATTAATTAATTATTATTATTATTATTAAAAATTAAAGATTTTGGATAAAACAAAATGGTCTTCAATGAAGGCGTTTATGGTTGTTTTAAACGAGAGAAACCAACTCAAGAAGCTAAAAAAAAAATTAAACGAGATAAACCAACTCAAGAAGCTAAAAATTATTTTAAATGGGATATTAAAGAAATAAAACCCACATAGCTTGAAACGAAAATATCAGATATTGACGTGGCGGCGCAAGTTCTGCATGAAGATATAAAAGAATTAGTTGAAGAATTGAAAATGTTGATAATACAATGGCCAAAAGAAAAACCTAAGAAGCATGCGGAAAAAGAAAAACCAGAAACACATTAGTCCTACCCCTCAAGTCAGTTGAAGGAGGAAGATGCTCCGGCATCTCACTTTTCAAGTGAGGGAATGCAAGCTGCTATGGCACCTAAGATAGCAGAAGAGGTTACGCCCCCAAAATTTCCAAATAAAGAGCTGGAAATTGATTTTGCACCCACGATAGAAGAAAATGGAATCAGGGAAGAAGTTGTTGCGACTTTCGAGTGCTCAGGCAGAATAGAGCCGGAGTCTGCATCAGGACTCACGTCAGAAGAAGGGGTTCCTATCATAAACGAATAAGCTATGTCAACTCCCAAGTTCTCAGATCAAGCAGAGTTGAGGTTTGCATCGACATTCATTACAAAAGAAGGGACTACAACCAGAAAAGAAGATGTTACGACTTATGAGTTCTCAGGTCAAGAAGTGTTGGGATCTACACCCTCAACAACAGAAGTAACTACGACTTTCGAGTTACCAAGTCAAGAGGAACAAGGGACTACTGCGACTCCTACGTATTCAAGTAGGGATGAATATAAAATTGCTACTACCCCCAAAAATGAAAGGAAGCCGAAATAAGCTGTTGCGACTTTCGAGTGCTCAGGCCGAATAGAGCTGACGTATGCATCAACACTCAGTACAGAAGAAGGGATTCCTATCATAAAGGTACAAGCTATGTCGACTCCCAAGTTCTCAGGTTAAGCAAAGCTGGGGTCTGCATCGACACTCCTGAAAAAAGAAGGGACTACGACCAGAAAAGAAGAAGATTTTACGACTTCTGAGTTCCCAGGTCAAGAAGTGTTGGGATCTACACCCTCGACAGAATAAGTAACAACGACTCTCAAGTTACCAAATCGATAGGAACAAGGGATTACTACGACTCCTACGTATTCAAGTAGGGATGAATATAAAATCGCTACTAACCCCAGGAAGGAAAGGAAGCTTGGTCGATCGACTCCTTATACCCCTCCTCACAAAATATCCATACCACCAGACACCGAGTGGGGTAAGAAAACCATATGAAAGCATACAGAAATATCAAAAATCTACATTAAAATAGAAGGTCAAAAAAACGCCATCGGATTAGAAGCTCAAAAGAATACTCCATATACTTGTTATGCGTTCATCTACAGAATCATATACAAAAAAAGATTTGAATGGAAATCCGACCAAATATTTCAAGAACTACTAAACCGTGGCACCATTATTCGTGGCAAAAAATCCAGTTGCAGCACGCTCATAAGAAGATTCGTGGACAAATCTTTTTGGAGCAAGATGACTTGTAATACACCTAAATAAGTATATTACTATTATTATTAATTAATTAACAATTAGGTTAATTAGTATTAATGGTCAAAGGTCACATATTTTGAGGGTCTGACCATTCATAGGTTAGCTTCCATATATAATGTAAACATGTCAATGTAATAAATCATCAATTGAATAATAAATAAATATATATTATCAATTATGATAATAATGTAAGGATGAACCCGTACATATTCCTCGCCCACATCAAAGATCCTTCCAATCTTGCAAGAAAGATTCAAGACTTGAGTAGTTTTTCTTCTCCTGCTTAAAAGTTTAAATCTTTCTCTCTTGGTTACATTTGTATCAAGCTTAAATCTGTTTAAAAATACTATTATACATTCCTTAGCTTGTTCACTTGCTAGTTCTAAAGTGCCTCTAAATCGCAAATATAATCTTAGATCTAGCGTTATTTACTTAATACTTGAAGTAGCATAATTTTCCATTTTTTTTGCAAGTATTAAGTAGTGTAATTTTTATTGTATTTTTGTACTAATCTACTAATCCATGATCATTTAGCTTGTTGGTATTTAGCAAGTCGGAGGAAAAAGAGAGGGAGGTGCTGCCAAAAAATCAAGTTTTTCGCCATTCGGAGAACCCACGATCCATCTACCTTCCCTCTCCTCCATTTTTTTTCTTCCTAGCACTTGTAAAGCCTCTTCTAACCCATTTTTCAAGGGTCAAAAAGGGTTTTCCCTTTTAAGCATTATTGTAACTAGTTTGAATAAAGAGCAAGTGAGATAACAACACCCACAACCCTCTTCCCCCATTTGGGGGGAGTTTGTATCGTCCTTTGATGTGATTGGCTTTTTCTTTCCTTCTTTCAGTTAAAAATTTTAGATTAGTTTTGCTTTTGTTATCTAACTAGATTTTATTTCAAAGGTCATTATAAAATATTTCTGTAGATCTAACCCAGTCTTAACTTCGCGAGTAAGGCTTTGTCCTGAAAGAGATCCCTAACAGTAGTTTCCTTGTATGCAAAAATGATATACTACTCAGAATAAATCACAAGCACACATTTCGTCCTTAAACAACTGTATAGATTAGTTCTACCTTTTTTCGTTTTGCAATATCAATTTGGAATAAAAAAATTTCCATTCTGGTGTATGCTCTTATCCATCGCAGGTTCGCCCTGAGTTTTGGGATAGTCAAAAGCAGGAATGCGCATTGATTGATTTCTCACATCTAATTAATCAACTCATATTAATAAAATTTAAAACCCTTAAAACATTACGAAAATCCGACGTAACGAACTTGAGGAACAGTGGGCAAAGTCTTCAAAAAAACGGGAACAACTAGAAAGTGACCATGGGGTCCCATTAGGCTACATCCTTGTTGGTGTAGTGTTGAACACCCCCCACGACTCTATCTAGCCCACATTTTCCTGTGCAAAGCCACTCTTTTCAGAATCCGGACATATTCCCAGTACCTCACCGTATATTGGGAATCCCCTTAACTCACTCATCATTAAATAAGTTAAAACTGACCAAGTACACTACAAAACATGTCTCATTTTCAGCAGCATTTATTTACTTTGACTCCATTTTGGCGTTGGTTATATTATCATTGTTTATCATTTACTTCAAGTCATTATTGTTGAGAATGTTATTATCATGCTGGTGAATTATATGTTTAAATATTGCAATATTTGGTGATTCTATCAAAACTCCTAACAAACACTTTGATCATTCAATCATTAACAAACAAGAGCCTTAGCAACTCTTTCTTAGGGACTAGCCCCCTTTGCTCCGTTAGGAGTGGCCTAAACGGAGGAGTCAGGAGCAGGTGACAGTAGGTGACTCGAGATTTGCCCCCAAGGACACACCAAGAAGCTTGAAGATTTATGTTGTGTTCTTCCCCCTAGGTGTGTGTAAGGCAACAACACAGTGTTCACAAGAGCATACGACTAAGTTGCACGAAACGTGGAAAAGTTTCCGAAACGGGGACGCCTAGNAAATGTGACCCCCAAAAAATGGGTATGCGGGGGGAAACATCGTATATATATATATATATATATATATATATATATATAGAAATACCTCATTGTTTTGTAAAAAAATAAGAATGAGACAAACAATAATTGACAAGAAAAGCACATATTTATTAACTGAGCCTTTATCAGATGAGGCTTTACAACCAAAATCAGCCTTTATAGATGAGGCTTTACATCCAAAATTAAACTTTATAAGTTTATACTTGAGGCTACATATACTCCTCATCAACATCATCAAAAATAGAACAAGAGGCTTGTGCTACAACAGTAGCGCGTGGAGTTGAAGAGCCAATCCCACTTCCACTTGCACCACTAGTACCAACATTAATATCAAGAGCAGCAAGAGAGTGATCCAATTCTGGGTTTTCTGCCTCAACATCCCATTCTTTATGAGGGCCACTTGTATATTCTTCACCCCTACGAGACACAAGGCACAGGTTTGAATGCACATATACAAGATTCTCAACCTTTTGTGATCCCAGCCTGTTTCGTTTCACAGAATGAAAAAAACCATAAGTGATCCAATTCCTTTCTGTTGTTGAAGAGCTTGCCACTTGTGATAGAATACGAGTGGCAAGGATTTGCAAATGCACACCATTTTCCCCATGACAAGTCCGCCATTTAAGTGGGTTCATACTGCCCCTCTCACTCATCCAAAGCTGACATGTCTCCAAAATCCTCCAATCCAGAAACAAAACAAGCAAATTCTTCCCTCACTTCAGTTTGTAAAGAAGCTGAAAACAACCTTTGGAAGGTTTTCTTCACCCCAACTCTCACCTCCTTGTCCTGATGTGGGGCCTTCCTCTTCCCATTGCTTTGAGCAATGAGGTCAATATCATAAAAGCATGGCGTAAGAGCATGTGCCAAAGTGTGTAATGGAGTGTTAAATCCTTTCCACCTGGTAACAATGATGCTTCTCACCTGCTCTGCAAAATCAGCATCAACAAAAAGTAGAGTTGGAGTTTCCCGTGTAATAATTTCCACAGTTTTTTCAACCATGCTATCCATGCCATCATAAACCTCTCCTAGGAAAGGTCTATCTGTGTCTGCTTCTCGAAGAAGCTCAAATGCAGGCAATGTGAACTTGAGCAAGAAGTCTATCTTGCTCCACCAATCCTCATCAATCAACAACCGGCGCACACAACTTCCCCTCTCTGAATCTGTTTGTCTCCACTCAGCCCAAGTTGGGCCCACCACCATACTCATCAGCGCATTTTTTACCTCAACAAGTCAACCCAACATGATGAAGTTTGAGGCATATCTAGTCTCAACAACTTTGAGCAACTCCAATTTGGAGTATTCTCGATATATTGCTTGAGATAAGTGATGGTTGGTGATGAATTTTATGATCTCTCTTGCTTGCCCTATGATCTCCTTAACCCATGCAATTTTATGCTCAATCTCTTCTAAGATCAGATTCATATTATGGACAATGCAAGTAGTCCAAAATATATGATTGTACCTGCTCTCAATAATTAATCCTACAGCCTTGCAAACTGGTGCATTATCAGTGATAACTTGCACCACTTTATCTAGTCCAACCAACTCAATAGCAGAAATCAAAACATCAGCTATAAAATGGGAGTCTTTTAGTTCACCAGAACAATCTTCTGCTCTCAAAAACATTGCTCCTGCATGTGAAGATGCAATGATGTTGATCAATGACCTACGCCTTGTATCAATCCATCCATCTAAAATAATGGACACCCCTGAGTTGGCCCATGAGTTTCGGATAGGTCTTAAAACATCCTCAATAAGCAGCTTCTCTTTCTTGAGCAAAACTGTTCTAAGTTTTTCATAGTTTGGCCCTTTGAAACCTTGAGGGGCTGTCTTAATTGCCCTCACCATATCTTGCCAATAAGGGGATCGAACCACATTAAATGGAATGCCACATGCATAGAGGGCCCTTGCTACTCTAGATTTTGCTTCATCTCTTTCTTGATTGTTAAACATTTTCAACAATCTACTATCATTAGCCCATAATGTAGAGCTTGCCATCTCATCTTCAAGTTGTGTTTCCCTCCTCTTCCTTGCTTCATGGACAATATGTGGTGTTATCCACTAATTTTGCACTTAGTGGATTTTTCGGTGAGCCGCCAGAGCATTGAACAAGTACACTTGCTCGTGATCAAAATTTAGAAGTCCGCCAGCCTTTTCCTAGGACTCTGTTCAGAACTTTTTGTAAATAGATGTTCATACCCCCTTAGGGAGATTGTAAAAAATGTCCTAGCATTTAATTTTTTATAAAAGGCTCGGCTTCCCGGACTTAGGCATCAAGACGACTAGCCTAAAGTGTTTTTTCCCTTGGTTATTATTGACTGTTGAACAAACGACCAATAATCTCTGAGTTTTTCACTTGCTCCTCCAAAGTTGGGGTAGTTGTCTTGTTGTTTCGGCCTTGGGAGGTTATTAGAGCCTTCGTGTCAGTTTTTTTTGTCATGCTAGGCATTCCGATTAAGTCGTATGAACATGTACTAGGTGCCCCTAGAGTTTCATTGGATTCCGAGAAAATTTAATTTTTTCGTTTTTTGAGCAATTTTTTAATGGTTTAATTAGAAAAATTCAAAATGTAATAAAAGTGTCATCCGAAGTCCGTTTTTGGCGTGGTTGGGCTCATTTTCAAGACTGGAGCAGCATCATTACCGCAGGGTCCACTTTCACTAAGTTTCAGCCGGCTGAAGCATCCCGAAAGTCATCATTCAGCTAACAGAGCGTCATAGTAGCATTTTAATGCAAAAAAAGAACATTTTGGCACTTGGTCAAATTATTTTAAAAAGTCAAATTCAAAGTCAATTTGAATATTTTAATGGTAAATGGTGACTTGGCATGTGGGCCATGTGGGTTACGATCCTCTTCAAGGTGACATAGCATTAGACTTTGGTTTAAAAATCAAAGTTTGAATTATTCCATAAGAAAATGACGTGAGGGTGAGGAGATGGTTCACACTTATGTGGAGAGATGGTGTATGTGGGAGTGGGGTGGACCCCTTTCAAGTTAAATTGATAATTAAATTGAAGTTACAAACCATAATCATATTACACACCATCTGAATTATTTCAAAAGGGTGTTGACGTCAAAACGTGAAAGGGGACTCACGCTAGCCTATGGGTGCGAGTGGGTTGTGTGGACCCATCCCCACATGTTGAATGGTTTTATTTGATACTTTGGTTATATTGAGTGGGAAATAACTCATGTTTGAACCTTTAATTAATCCAACCATTAACGCCCACTCCATTAATTCCATACAATCGCATAGGAGGATGGGGCTCGTGTGGGTGGAGTTTGGTGAGGAGGTTGGATGACTTGCCGATTTGGATTGATGAGTTTGGTAGTGTGTTGGCAGTTCAGCATTCACTTCACTTCAGCTCAATCCAGGCTCACTTAACTCCGGCTTGATCTCTAGTTCATTAAAAGCCTCTGGGGCTTGGTTTTTTGTATAAATAGAGGTGCTTGGCACTCTCTACATCATGGAGATTTTGGGCATGAACACTCTGCCAAAATTATTGTAATATTTGTTTGAAGTTGGAATAAAGTTGTGACTTTGGAGGTCCATGCATGAGTTATTGGAGTTGTGGATTCACATTGTCTTTGGTGATATCTCTCTTATCTCTCTTACCTTGCCTTTTCAATTATTAAATCATTCTTCATTATATACTCTAGAAGGACTAACAATCTAGTTTATGAGTATCTTGTTCGGATTTGATATTGTTTGTAAGTGTTTTGCAGGGATCATTAGGGGTGAAGAACAAGCTTGAGATCAAGCTCTTCTTCATGAACCAGTGGTTTTTTCCATCTAACTCCTTCATTTTGCAGGTCTTTCTAAGCACTTCCCAATCCAAGAAAGAGACACAACAGTCAGAGCTTCTCCTTTCCTCCATCAACAAAGTTTAAAAAACACATTTGGTTACCTGGATCTACAAACTTCCCTCTTCTAGTTCTCTTATTTGCTCCTTGATTTTCTCGATTTCTTGCTTGCTAGCCTCTTCTTCCTTGCCTTGTTTGGCTTATCTCCTCTTTTTCTTTTGCTGCCCCGTTTTTTCAGTCCTCTTCCTTATTGTTCGCTGCCCCATTTTTACTATTTGTTGGGCTCCTTCCACCTTGTTGTGTGCCTTTTCTTCTCTATTTTCTTCACTGCCCTGTTTTTGCATTTTTATGACAGCCATCTTTCTCTTCTTTCGCTGCCCCATTTTCATCATTTTTTGCAGCTCTTCGATTAATTAGTTCGCTGTCCTCTTTTTGCATTTTTATGACAGCCATCTTCCTCTTCTTTCGCTGCCCCGTTTTCACTATTTTTTGCATTTCTTTGGTCATCTAGTTCGCTGCCCTATTCTTCCCTTTTCTTGTTTTTAATTTCTTGTTTATCTTCCTCCTTTTCTCTCCTCCTTTCTCTTTTGTTTCAGCGTTCTTTTGCCTCATCCTTTTTGCTCTTTTATCTTCTTCTTTTACCCTTCTTGCAAGTTTGAAGAAAGGGTTTTTAATAAAAAGTAAATCACTCTCATTTTTACATAAAGTTAGATAATAAAAGTTTCATGCTTTATTTCAAAAGTCCTTTCAAAGGTTGAATTCTTGAAGGCAAGTTGTAAAATCTTAATAAAAATATCTTTGTTAGAGTGGGGTTTTTAAGTCCCCACTCTCATCCTCCCCTATTTGGGGAGGTTTGTGTTGTTTTCATCTTCTTATATGCTTAGATTAGATGTACTTTTGCTTATGATACTTGCATCATTTTTCTTAAAATACTAATTGTTAGATTAGCACATTTGCTTCATTGAATAAGTTGATTACTTCATCTTTTAAGTTTGTATATTTCATAAGTAAATCAACTGCTTAAAGTAGAAATCTCCTGAATCTCACCATAAGGTGGATCAAGAGTGCTCTTTGTCGGAGAGTTTAATTAACCATTTTCACTTTACTTTCGTGCATCATATTGTTTAATCAAGTTAATCAATAAGTAAGACTCTTGAACTGGCAGAAACACAAGTCAAGAGCACTCTCTATCGGAGAGCATCATTAGTCTTGCATATCCTTGCATTAGGCATCTAGATTAGATAAGACTCTTGAACCTTTGTCATAAGACAAGGTCAAGAGCGCTCTCTGTCGGAGAGTTTAATTAATTGATTTAATAAAATCTTTCAACTCACACTCTCTCTAATTAATTTACTTCATTGATCTCCTTCACCTAGTATGCTCTGCCGACTTTCGAGTTGGGCTCATACTCAGAACGGTGAACGGACTTGCTAAGACCACAATAACAACATAATTAAAACTTTTTATCCCATAACCAACACACCGACGTTGTCTCAATAAAATACTCAGGTAGTGGGCAAATTCCAAGTGTGGGCGCCGGGCAAACCAATCTGGACACAGTTGGTTAAGTTATTGAACACCTAGCTTGTGATTATAGACAGGTCCGTCATGTCTTCGAACGGAGCCACTGAAGGTATTTCCGGTTAGGATTTTCAGACACCTTAAGCAAGATCACCATTAAAATCCTTAAAACTTACCAAGAACACTCGCACAACCTAACATTCATTTTAAATTCCAGATTTGTGTTTATTTCTTCAACGTATTTCAGTTTCATCGACTCCATAAGGCACTGGTCCTTGTTTTGTTTTGCATAATTATATGATCAATTGTCTATGGCTTAATATAATCGTTATCACTGAATGCATAATTGATGTCTAGAATTTAAATTTATCTTTTAAATCTCTCATTTGCAACATGGATTGCCTTTTTTGATCTTGTGTCACATTCATAATAAGTAAAACACCTTCTAATCATAATAACTCCTAAAAAACACCCATCCGCACCCACAACCGTCTAAACACTTTAACAACTTAAGAGCCGTAGAAAACTCTTTTGTAGGGACTACCCCCCTTGGCTTCGTTAGGAGTTAGCCTAAACGGAGGAGCTAGGAGTAGGTGACAGTACCTAGCTCTGTGCTTGCCCCCAAGGTCACACCTCTCCCACTTTCTCAAGTAAGGAGACAGCTTTCATTAGATTTCTGCTACTGGTGTGCAATCGGCAGACAACACGTGCCTCACTTGTAGCAGCCAAGCGAGTGTTGCCAATGTCACTCTTTCCAATCTTGCTTCTTTGTTCTTTCAACCTCATAGCATCATTATGCTCTAAAACATTACACCATGCTGTACGTTTGGCGTACGGCAGCAAAAAAAATGTGTACTGCTGCAATAAAAATGATGTACGACTGGAATAGCATGTTGTACGGCTCACTGAAATCACCTGTGTTGTACGGTCGTCGGCTGCAATGAGAAATGGATGTTGTATGGCTGCCAAGAAAATACAAAGTACGGCTCTCAAGCAAAATCAAAATTGAATCCCTCTCGGCTGCCAAAAAAAAAACTCTGTACGGCCGCAAAAATGAATGTTGTACTCCCTCCCGGTTGCAAGAAAAAATAAAATGGAATCGTACTCTCGGGCTGAAGAAAAAATAAAAAGGTGGCTGAGTGGACTGTCCGACTCACGAATAAACAAAACAGTGGATTTTGAGTGGTGGTGATTAGTTTAACGTGAAGCTAGTTGTTTTATATAGTTTAATTTAGGTTTTAGAGTTTTCTAGATAATACTTAGGGTAATTAAAATATTAATCATTTTCCACATCAGCGTACGGCCCCACCACAAAATAAAAACCCTATCGAAAACGCGTCTTACGGATCAAAAAAGAGTGGAAACGCTGCCAGTCATACCGTATGGCGTTTCCAAATCGTGAAACGTCGTACGGTACGGCTGGTGGCATTTCCATGGAGTTCCGTACCCATTTTCGAGTTTCCGCAAGTTTCCGGTACCGGTACGGCACTTAAACGCGAATTTCCTGCAACTTAGGCATACGAGAATTGAAGCTTTGCTCATTTTTAAATTTTAAACTTAAATGTGAGTTGTTTAAATCACAGTACGATACTCTTGTTTCTGAGAACACGATCGGATTCGTTAATTTTAACACAAGAAAGTAAAAAAACTTGAAAAAAAATGAAAAATAAAAAAAAATGACATGAATCTCCCCTGGGGGGATGATGTACGGGCACTTGGTTTCCCGCTTACCTTTCTTTTTTACAATGATTACAAAGGAGAAATACTTGTGTTCCTGTGTAGAATAGTAGACACAAGTTTACAAAATTTTGGGGTTTTAAAAATACCCAAAGAAAACGTATAGGAAGAAAGGTGGCTACTTGATCGTTCAAATCAAAAAAAAATTCCAGAATGCCTCTCTACCTGATCATCAATGACTGTGTTATCACAGATCTTGTAGTTGCCGCGATAAGGTAATCCTATACAGGATGGCAGAGGGGACAGGCAACCAAAGATGTGACCTACAAAAACCCTAACCCCCAAAAGACGGATGGTTGTCACTTCGGTTAGGGATTCCTTCACTTTACCAAATGCCCGACTGATAATGGGAGAGACCCGATCTCATTATCCTGAAAGAACAGATTTACAGCTAATCACCAGATCAAGACCAAAAATGTGAATACGTAAGGTGAGAGATGGAAACCCTAGATTTAAGAAATAAGCCACAACTGAAGAAATATTCAAGTACGGATGCTTAACGATTGTTGAAATGTTACTAAAATCTATTAGATCAGTGACTTAAAAGAGTTTCAAATAGATCTAGGGTTGTTGTGTTTGTTTAAGTGATCAGACCTAAGACCCTGGGGAAATTTAATCAGAAATATGGAAAATACCCAAGACGAGGTTGATATAATGAAATTAGGCCTTTAACACACCTTCTTAGATGTAAGATTTAACAATGAAAAGATCCAAGCGAAACTGGATCCACAAAATAAGGAAATGACCAAAAGCAAAATTCATTAAGAAATAAATACTCCCTCAACCAAACAACCAAGAATCAAGCAAATGGTGGGTTGCCCCACATATGCACCCTCCAAATGAAATGGGTAAAGGAAAAGATGCAAGATATATCCCGAAACAAGCTCAGTACAGGAGAGCAACAATGTCAATCATCAGATCATCCACTCATTTACAAAATACACAGAGAGTAATCCCAGAGAAATCTTCTATTCAATATTCTGGTGCCAGAGCTCATGAATACAATGGGGGTTCACCTCTCTTAAATAGTTTGGGATTGTGCCCACATTCTAACCAACTATCATTCCACGATCGAGATTAAGACATCTTCGACGGTGGAGATCAAAAATACAAAGACCGATACATGGATCAAGTGATTGAGTCAACCAATGGGTCGCACTTTGCTTAAGGACGCCTATCCTAGGTGAAAGTCATGATATAACATAAAGTGTGACATGAAAATACATGAGAAGGGATCACTAGGGGCTTATTTCACCGTAGGCCCTATTACAACTTCAAATCATATGATATAACAGTGAATTACACCATTAGCCAAGTAGAGGGGGCGCCCCTTGGGGGGCTTTCCTCACTGGTTGAGCCAAAATAAAATAATTCAGACATCTGATGACTGAAAACCGTTGGAGGACTGTTCAGGATGCTGAGGCACATCATCTGCTAAAATTCCAAGCCATTTCTTTGAATCAAGAGGCCAAATCAATTTTTCAGTGAATTCTCTAGTTCATTTTTTGCTGGTACATCCTCTGAAACTGATAAAAATCACTATAACTCAACTCAGGGTGAGAGTTGGGCAAACTAACTGATCTAGATGATCTGGAGACACAGAAGAATGGTATAAGTGACTACTCATACCCCTTGGAACACTGCACTACTCTAGGAAAACCCAACATACTACAATCTGAAATAAAATTTGATCATTTGGCCAATAATAAAGTGATAATAATCACTAGTCTGGAGATCTGGGGCCAAACTCTCAAAACTGAAATCACAGTATTGGTCATGGGCATGTCTGGAACAAATATAGACCATGTTGTTTTCTTGAGTCACTGCCTTGGGAACCATGCTTGACTTTGTCAACTGGGTTGACCAAGTCAAAGTACCCAAAATAAAGGTGAGATACTGCATCAATATGATCCTGTAAGCATCCAAGATAAGAAATGCTCCAATGGTGTATATCAAAACCAAGCTTAAATCAATGTTATTCATAATCATAGCGACAATAATAATAATAATAATAATAATAATAAAAGATATACCTGTGCTTCTGAAAAATCCCAAGACCTTCAGGAAGTCTGCTTGTTCATGCGATACTTACAAAGGGTAAACAATGTGCTACTAATGGGTGAGGATGCAAAAACAAGGTCAAGGCAAAGGGGAATGACTTTTAACTGACTTTGACTAAGTGATCTATCTGATTGATAAACAATACACTCAACCAAGGTGACATATGTTTGACAGCTAGCAATAGGGGATGGAGGTGTCTCACAGATGGATAAAGTACTTGGATATGCTTTCCTTAGACTCTTTTAGATTTGTATCATTTAATCAATATGATCTAAGATCTTATCTGAGAGAATAACATGCACAGCAATAATCATAAGAGACAAGAGACACAAAGAGTTTTCCTCGGGGAAACCATAAAAGAGAAAACCCCGCAACTTCCTCAGAGATAGAATGAGCACCAATGGCAAAAGTAAAACCCAAAAACACAAAGATGATCTCCGACAATTGTTCTCTCTCTCACTTGTGCAAGCTCCTCTTTTCTCACTCATGCGCTACAGTTGAGTGAGTGTGTGTTACAAATAGAGAGTCTCACTCTCTATTTATACTTGTTTTCCACTTGACTTTTACTCTTACATGGCTGACCTCACTAGGAGAGTCTAACAACCCTAATACCCCTCAGCTGTGGGGACTATTGCCACAACTTACAACAAAGGGTTAACCTCAATGACTTTACATGACTTTATTATATTAATGACTCTTCCAATCGAAGGAACATCGGGGTACAATGAAATACAATATGAGATATATAAATGAATACATTCCGAAGTTACAAATACATCAACACTCCCTCTTAACTAGGAAGGTATTCTCTTAACACAGTTCATCAGCGCAAGTCTTCATCACTGGATCATCATCAAAGCTGGATCATTATCAAAGTTGGATCATCATCATCACTGGATCATCATCAAAGTTGGATCATCATCATCACTACTTCCGCTATCCTGAGCAAATGGTGCTATCTCTCAATTCTACTCGTCATAGGAAGTTCTACAGAGCCAGCCCTTTTTCATTCTGGTTGTAGGCCTAGCCTCCATGTAGATCTTCATCTTCTTCAGCACTTATATCTGACCATGGGAGGAACCAATCCTCTCGCCATGTCAGAAAGGCCCAGCACTTACATCTAACCATGGGAGGCCCAGCCTGCCACCATGTCAGAAAGGCTCAGCACTTACATCCGACCATGGGAGGCCCAACCTGCCACCATGCCGAAAAGGCTCAGCCCTTACATCCGACCATGGGAGGCCTAGCCTACCACCATGTCAGAAAGGCTCAGCACTTACATATGACCATGGGAGGCCCAGCACTTACATCCAACCATGGGAGGCCCAGCCTGGCACCATGTCGGAAAGGTACAGCACTTACATCTGACAATGGGAGGAACCAATCCTACCACCATGTCAGAAAGGCACAGCACTTACATCTGACCATGGGAGGAACCAATCCTGCCACCATGTCAGAAGCGCACAACACTTACATCTGACCATGGAAGGAACCAATCCTGCAACCATGTCAAAAAGGTTCATGGACTCATCACTTCCCCTTGGAGGGAACCTTGATCAGGAGAACACAAAGCTTTTCCCTGAAGTACTCAAACTTCATTTTGGCCATTTCTAGCATAGAATTACATCAGGGTTGATTACATCCAAGGATAACCTGCGAGCTTCACTGGGACTGATTACATCCGAGGACAACCTACAGGACTGTTTACGTCTGAGCAACCTACGAGCTTCGCCAGGATTTTATGCTCAGACAACCTGTCTCACTGGCTATGCTAGAACTCCCTCTTTCAAGAGATCTCGATCTAGATCACAAACTAGAGCTTCACTGTTCCTCTCTCACAAATATCCGAGCAAGTGGCAACATATTTTCCTTGACTATTCTCAACGCCATGCAGGACTCCTTCCTGCTAAACCAAGAGATCACACCTGATCTCATACTGAAGTAGCACCCCGAAGTGCTCTTCCTATCAAAGGCATTGTCTTCCCAATCTGAATCTACATAACCCTCCAGGTTAATCTTCTGATTCGCTTCATACTTGAGCCCATACTCAACTGTACCCTTCAGGTACCTCACTGCATACTTTGCAACCAGGTGAGCATGTCTCGAATCCGTCAAGAACTGGCTCAGGTCGTTCACAGCAAAGCATATGTCTAGTCTCGTGTTCGTCAGATACATCAATGACCCAATCATCTGACGATACATCGTAGCATCAACCAACTCTGATGAAGCATCACTCAATAGCTTCAGGTTTGATGCCATAAGTGTGGCCATGAACTTGTAGTTCATCATCTCGAACCTCTTCAGGATCTCCACTGCATACTTCCCTTGTCCAAGGGAGATTCCATCCATACTCTGCCACACCTCCATGCCTAGAAAGTAGTGCATTATTCCCAAGTCTTTCATCTCGAACTCGACAGCAAGTCTCCTTCTTGCATCTTTAATGAGTTCCTCTTTACCTGTCAGGAACAGGTCATCGACATATAATAGGAGCATCACTGGTCTTTCGCCTTCAACCTTGAGGCAAATGTTGGAATCTGCTTTACTCTTAGTAAATCCTGGAGCCATCAATAATCTGTCCATCCTATCGTACCATATCGAACCTCAGAATCTTCTGCAGTCACTCCTGAAGCGAAGCATCATTCTCCCTCTGCCTTTTGCACTCCATGTATTGAAACATTCTATGCTGGAGTGACAAGCAGCTTCCTCTGCTACTAATATTTTATGTATCCATCGAGGGTCACTGGATACCAAGATCCTCTATCTTGAACCTTTTCAAAAGTTCTTCTCGCACCCATCTGTGAGCTTGTCATCCTCTATAGGCTTTCATTTTCAACCTTGTAGCAAAGGTTAAGATCTTCATCACTCTAGGTGATCTTCAACCTCCTCATGTATGTGTTATCCCATGGGTGCCTTCTGAGCTCGTACAAGGCCTTCTTCAATTTGCACACATGAGTCTTCCTGTCATGTGTCTCAAATCCCAGTGGCAGCAAATGTCTCTTCGTAGTCTATGCCTTCTTTCTGTGAGAAGCCTCGGGCTACGAATCTTGCCTTGTATCCCACAATGTTTCCGTCTACTGCATGCTAGATCTTGTAGATCCATATGGAAGATACTACGGACTTCCCTTCAGGTCTCGATACCGCATCCTAGACATCATTCTTCTTGAACTGGTGCACTCCTCTTTCTTCTTGGCTATTTCTTCATAGCTGGAAGGTCCTGCATCAATGATGTCGCTCAACAGTGTCACATAATTGCATTGTGACTGAGACCTCTTCTTTCTTTGACAGTAACGTCATATTATTCTTCATCTTGTATTATTAAGGTGAATCTTGAACTATCGTCACTTGTTCTTTGGAACAAGTCTCATCCTTCTTTTCTTGTAGGCGATTATACGCTATCTTTCATACAAGTCAAATGCACCAGTTGTATGGTTAGAAGCATTTCATAAGGCATATTCATAATAGCAAATTCTTTATGCATAAAGATATAATCATGCAACTATTTTAGCCAATACAACATTCATCCATATCTTAAGGAAACTTTCTAGACGCCTTTCATCTCTACCATGACATCATTGAGATTGTGCACTAATCCAATATGTCAGGAAAAAGGTTGCATTCTAGATAAGTAGCAATGGAGAGTTGTATAGCACCATGGGTTACTTACCCATCACATGCATATTAGTAGTATAGTGTCATTAATGCAAACATTCTATCATGCATAACACATCAACTGAATACAAACAAATGCATAACCAAATAATGACAATTGAATACTTATATTTATTCGTTTCATGGGTAGACTCCTTCTTGAGCCTTCAACTTCATCATCTTCTTCATTCATAACATCATCATTTCTTATCCAAATGCTAAGATGGATAATAGGTTCTTCAAGAATTGAGTCCTTCATATTCCTCATCACTCGAGGGATCTTCTTTGAATCGTGAGAGCTTGATCTTCAGTTGCTCCCATCTTCTCTTCTCTTATTATGAATCGAGCTTCTTCTTGTGTGCACTTTTCCCGGAGTCTGTTGAAGGTAATCACTTCCTTCTGGAACACATTCCTCTAATGAATGAATCCCATGATCCTGGGAGGTCATTCAAGGTGGTTATAACAATATCTTATTCTTCTTCGATTGCTTCGTCCTAACATCGAACACTTCATTTTGGTGTCTTCAAGGATGACACATGAGGGATGAGATGATCTTTATTAGAATCTGCAATGATTCTCTTGGCTCTATCCTTAGCCTCATCTCCCTCTGGCTCCTAGACCTTTCTTACTGAAATATTGATCGAAGTCAATTTCTTCAAGGATCATAGAGGTCTTATACTTCCATACTTGGAAGTTGTCAGCTTCACCAAGCTTGTCATCAAGCTGGTGTGATAGGTCGTTTTGAAATGAGAACCTCAAATGTAAATAGCAAAAGATTAGATCTTACTGATTTGAGGTGTCTGTTCTGGTTCCAGATCTGGCTGATCTAGGGTTTGTCAGAGATACCCTAATTTTCAAAACTTGGAATCTTTCAGATCTTATTGGATAGAAAGATGCGCCTCCTCAAGGCGAGCTGAGCAGCATACTCATTTTCCCAAAAACTGTGATCAGAACTGCAAAATATCCGATGCCCTAGTTTTCTTCAATTTCTTCTACGAAATTTCCTGATATTGTTTCTGAAATATATCCAAAATTACTGCTCCTCTGTGTCTGAAACTTTGTACTGAGGTAGCCTCTTTTGTCCTCTTTCCAACACCACTAGTTTGAGCAAAATTGGTTTCACCAATTGGGACTTATGAGAGTTTTCCCAAGGTGAATTATTTCAAGACTCTTCATCATAGCGAAATTGTACAGACTGCCATGCGTCACTGTTTCACCTTCGGGGTCTGAAACTTTTACCATAGAAATTACAGTCTGTGCCCTATTTGGAACATCTTTCAAAATTTCATTTGGACCTTTGTAGCCCGAGATCTAGCAATTTTCCCTAGGTGTCCTGTTTAGGGATGAATCCAGGGAGAGGTTGGAAACTTGATTTGGTGGAATCATATCTCCCAGAATACAGCGAATCTGAGGCTGAAACTTTTACACGGGTACATCAGGAATTTATCTTCGGCCTGTAAAAGTTTCGTCTCCTAATCCTTCTCCAATATCGAGATATAGCGAATGCACCAAAAATGACTAGTTTTAGTCTTTTAGGGTTTTCTGGTCCAAGGTCAAATTAGGGTTTGACTTTCCTGAAGTTTCACCCAACCAAAAATTTCCATCTTGGTCTCTAAATTTCGATTTTGAGGAGAGAAACCCTATGCTGGGCTCACTCAAAAATTCCACTTTTGTGAAAAGCCCTAATTTCCTGCAGCAGTGACAGTTCAAAAATAGAAAATGCCCGAAATCAAATTTCGCTTCAACAGAAAGATGCGCCCTTCAATGGAGAGCTAGCCTAGCCTCCTTTTGCCGATGATCTGTGGAGAGAGAGCCAAAAAATAAGAATCCCTAGCTTCTGCAGCTGCACAGTGTCTTCTTCTCAAGTTAGCTCTAATACCATGTTAGATTTTTATCATTTAATCAATATGATCTAAGATATTATCTAAGAGAATAACATGCACGGCAATAATCACAAGAGATAAGAGACAAGAGACACAAAAAGCTTTCCTCGGGGAAACCATAAAGGAGAAAACCCCACAACTTCCTCGGAGATAGAATGAGCAGCAATGGCAAAAGTAAAACCCAAAAACACAAAGATGATCTCCGACAGTTGTTCTCTCTCACTTGTGCAAGCTCCTCTTCTCTCACTCATGCGCTACAGTTAAGTGAGTGTCTGTTCCAAATAGAGAGTCTCACTCTCTATCTATACTTGTTTTCCACTTGACTTTTACTCTTACATGGCTGACCTCACTAGGAGAGTCTAATAACCCTAATACCCCTCAACTGTGTGGACTATTGCCCCAACTTACAACAGAGGGTTAACCTCAATGACTTTACATGACTTTATTATATTAATGCTAAGTTGCACGAAACGGGGAAACGGAGACGAGTTTCCGAAACAGGGACGCCTTGGAAACGTGACCCCCCAAAATTTAGGAAACGAGGAAACGCGATATATATATATATACATATACATCTATATATACATATATATATATACATATACATCTATATCATAGTTACATATATCGTGTCGGTGAATATATCGCCGGGGGTCCGGAATGAAACTTATCGGCAACAACGGCGAAAATATCGGAATATATCGGCAAATGTCGTTTCGCATTAAAAAATACAAAAATAAACATTTTTTTTCAATTTTTTTAAACATCTAAAGCAACAACAACATCAAATAAACACATTTCCACATAAATATTAAAATACAACTCATATATAAGATGCATAATATGTCAAATGGTGGATCATGATCATATATCGACTATAAACTGAAAATACTGAAATATGTTCTTGATGGAATGATAGAACATCACATCAAATGATCAAAATAAATGTTTC
>LPNX010689146.1:79573-215614 GCA_001517045.1 Pseudotsuga menziesii | reverse complement strand
GGAAATTATCGCGATAAATTAGTGGCGATATATCGCCGGGGTCATTGAGTCGCGATATATCGCGATGTCGGCGATATATCGGCGATATATGCAACTATGATCTATATATATATATGTATGTATGTATGTATGTATGTATAATATATCTATACATACATACATACATACACACACACACACACACACATATTTATATATACAGATTAAATTCAACATCACATTTAAGTTTTAACAGTTTTACTCATAATTTCATAAGTGATTCCATAATGCAAGTACTAAGTAGTAATATCCAAAAACAACACAATGATATATATATATATATATATACTATATATACATATATATATATACATATACATCTATATATATATCTATGTATAATATATATATATATATATATGTATGTATGTATGTATGTATAATATATCTATAATATATAGATATATTATACATACATACATATATGTATGTATGTATAATATATCTATATATTATAGATATATTATACATACATACATATATGTATGTATAATATATCTATATATTATAGATATATTATACATACATACATACATACATATATATATATACAGATTAAATTCAACATCACATTTAAGTTTTAACAGTTTTACTCATAATTTCATAAGTGATTCCATAATGCAAGTACTAAGTAATAATATCCAAAAACAACACAATGATTTTACCCATAAACGATTCCATAATGTAAGTGGAAATAGCTAAAAAAAAAGCCTTCATAAATGAGGCTAAGCTGCTAATACATATATCCAAAATCAGCCTTTATATACGAAGCTTCAAGTACATCAACATGAACAATGAACATATAAAAGCAAACATGAGTTAAATCCCAAATACTAATAGTCATCATACTCGGGCTCATCCCCATACTCCTCCTGGAAAATAGGACAAGAAGCACGTCCAATAGTGGATTGTTGAGTGGAAGAAGAAGCACCAACTCCACTTCTAGGATCCTCAATATTTAAGGCAGGAAGAGAAATGTCCAAGTCAGAGGATTCTGGATCCACATCCCAGTCTTTAGAAGGACCACTACTATATTCCAGACCCCTACGAGATGCAAGGCGAAGGTTGGAGTGCATATAAACAACGTCGAGAGAAACGTGCTGGGGACGGCAAGGGGGCCCACGTTTCCTGCAACGTAGTATTAATGACTCTCCCAGTTGAAGGAACATCGAGGTACAATAAAATACGATATAAGATATATAAGTGAATACATTCCGAAGTTACAAATACATCAACAGACTCTAGCAAGCTTTCCTTTGCACTTATTTGCAACATAGGTCAACCTTCAAAGGCAAGTGCCCTGGAAACCTTCTAGGCTCTAGTACTGATAAAGACACATCCTTTGTAGGCTAGTCTCACCCTGTTGCTCTGTGGGGGAAAATGGGCCGAACACTATACAAACAATGAGTGCTCATCCTTTGACCATTAACATTTTCTATACACTTTACATTTCACAAGAGATAGTAGCCAACTTATAAGAGCAGGTGCCCTGGAAAGCCTTTTGGGCTCCAATAAATGACTAAGGCCTACACCCGCTGCCAGCGAGCAGTCCATAGCCCTTACCGATTTGCCTCTCCCTGCTGCCCCTGTGGAGGGCAGATGAGCCTTACATTATACAAAGAATGAGTGCTCAACCCCTTAGCCACTGACTACCTTTTAAACATTTATACTTTTGCATGCTTTAGATATAGCTTTTATGGGTTCCGATGCTTTAGTGTTTAGCAACATTGTTATGATGGAGCACTTGTTTTGAAAACTAAAGGAGAACTATCCTATGAACCCAATCACACTGACCAAGCCACATACTTCATAGCCAGAGACACATAACAACATGGAGTCTATCACACGCAGGGGTCACAATGGGAAAAAGATCTTCAATCTCACAAGCCTCAATCAGTCTAAGTCTTGGAATAATGATTTGACAATGGAGCAATTGGATGATGGGGACAAGTGACACATGAGCCATCAAAGCACTAAGGTTTACTATTTGTATGAGCATGGCATGAGCAACAGTCTTCACATCAAATCCCTTGATTAGTCATAACGCATGTTAAAGTACTAGTACATATAAGCATAGGTCACCATAATCGTCCTAATATGACAAGCATAGGTGTTTGATATACATCGTAGAGCAAAATCAAACCAAAGAAGCATATACTTGATCTCACCATATATACCTGTCTCCAACTGATAGGCCCCTCTATAACCGTGTGCACCAGCTTTGATCTACTACTCTACTCCAATAAACTAGATCATCACCAAAAGCATCTCAATGAACTTTTGAATCTCGGTCCTAGGAAGGAACATCTGATGAACAAGGCTCTGGAATGGATGAAGTCGTAATGATCCATGCTAATACCCCATGTGAAAGTAGCCCAGAATAGAATGAAAGATAAGTCTGTGTTATCACCAACCTTGTAGTTGCCTGTGTGAGGTGGATCCAGGATGGACGGTAGAGGGGCAAGCAACTAAGGGGTGGAACCACGACTGCCTAGACTCCCGAATGGATGGTTGTGACGCCAATCAAGGCAGCCTTCATTTTATGTTATCCTAGTCTAAGACAACAATGGGGGAGAACCAGATCTGTTCCCGACAGGAGAGATCAGACCTAGACACCAGGGTCCAGAACAGATCAAATGGGGCTTTAAGGTATGTAAGGTGCAAGGTAAATGGAAAACCTTAGCTCTAGGGTTTAGGTACTAGCAACTGATGGAGATGACCACTGTCGTGGGAAACGTAACTGTGACAGGGTAAGCAAGGACAGAGTTGGGGCAATCTAGTACCAAAGAGATATACTTAGTGAAAGATAGGTGACTTGAGTTATCAATGAATGTTGGCAAAGGGAATGGGAGTGAGGTCAAATCAAGGCTAGCGCTAGCTAGCAGATCAGTGCCTTATGTGAATTGGGCAATGGAGTCAGCATCAACCCAACGTTTCAGTGAACCCACCTGGAATATACCTTGATCTATGGACCCAGAAAGTATTTAGCCCGAAAAAATTAGGTTACAGGAAAACTAGCTCAATGGAGGGCTAGCGCTAAGGCTTAGAGAAGCAGATCTGCAGTTCTAGGGTCACCAGGAGGCTAACAACTCAACGTTGAAGGAGAAATGAGGTCAGGGTAACCCGATCTAAAAACCCAAATCAGAAAATCAGCAGAAAAATCAGATCTAGAAAAGTCAAAATCTGATGATGGGGGCTAGGAGACTGAAAGTCAGTTTTTCAGATCTAGGGAAACTTGGCAGGAACTAGCTCAGCATTGGGGGTGTTCTGGAGTGCTTAAGCCCTGATCTATCAGCCTAGACTGTCAGATTTCAGAAAAAGTAAACTCCGGAAAAGTCAAGTTTTCGGTGAGGGCGCTAGGGCTGTTTCAGTCAAAAAATCAGATCTAGGTCAAACTGCCAAGAATATAAACAGCGTTGAGGGTGATTTGCATTGTGTGGGACCCAATCTATCCGTCTGTGAAGTCGAAATTCAGAAAAAGTCAAAACCCTAGCAGGTCAAATTTTCAGTGGGGGGGTTATGCAGTTTTTTGGCTAAAAATCAGATCCAGGTCAAACAAGCAAGAGTTTGACCAGCATTGCAGCAGATTTAATGAAGGGGAGGCCCGATCTATGAAACCCATAAATGGTTTGACCAAAGATCGACTATTCCCATATTTAGTGCTTTTTAGGGTTTTTAGCATTTTAGGAGTTTTTCAAAAAAAATGAAGTAAAGCTAGGTACAATGGAATAAGATTTGAAGAGAAGAGACTTACCTGTTAGATCTTACCTGGAAATGCTTATATAAGTCTTTAACAGTGATGATCTTTGCTATCCCGATCAATTCTGGAAGATCCCAATGATTTCTATGGAGGATATAAGCCACAAGCCACCAATGCGGGGCCTATCCTACATGAGCAAACGTTAACAATATCATATTTTCCAATACGAGATAAAGAAACCAAATGCTACAAGAAAGTAAAACAAAGTAATCATAGATCACAATGAAACTAATGAAAACTCCTTGATCCAAGACAAAGAAAACCAAGCGAGTTGAAGTCCCCCTGCAAAAACGCTCCAGTCAAAACGCCCTCCTGTAGGCAAAACAATGATAGCAGAAAAATATAGATCTCACAAGAATTTCCACAATGCTAGGAAGCTGAAGACTATCCAGTCACCATTTGAGAACATCAGATGCAAAGCAGATCTAGAAAATTTCCACAAAAAGTCTTTCTATTATTCAGATCCAGGAGCCAAAGACCTATTACAAATGAGAAGCTCTCTCCTTTAAATAGAAATGAGAGAACCTCAATCATAATCGAATCCTAACCACTTTCAAAACGAGTGGCTAAGATTAAAAGATGAAATGTTCTAATCAATGGTTGAGATGAGCTCAATATACAACACATGGATCAATATAACCATAATTTACCAAAGTGGACTAAACCACCCATAAAAAGGTAACCCACTCAACAAGAAATAAATGAAGCACATGGTGGGTCCAAGGAGTGTTTGACTAACTCCCTCTAGGTGTCCCCATGGCACAATAAAATAATATAATAATTTAATTCTTTGACTTTATGCCTCCTTGAGGAAATCGTGAGCCCCCCAAAAGCTCCAGAAAATAATATAAAAATGCCCAAAAATAGGTGTGGACCCAATCAGGTGCTGCAACTGCTGGAGAAGGTGTTGAAGACATCACTCTCATCATTGTGACTCGTCCCATGCCATTTCTTTACCTCAGTAGCCCAAATCAATTTCTTCAATAGCCATTTAATCATTTTTAATCTGCCTCGGGAAACATGATCCTGCCAAAACAGCCTCCTAGGGTGCCTGCGTTGTCAAATTGAGCCCACTAGACTCTCTGGGATGGGGATACAATGGTACAAACAAGTGGTTGCACCCCCTTATGCCCATACAACGCCCTAAGAGATCCAACTAAAACATCTCCCTGCTCAAACATATCAACCTATGAAGAAAAACTGCATCAAAGAGGCAGAATGAGCCTGATCATATCTACAAGTGCCCGAAACTGGAAATAAACTGTCTCATTAGACTCAGAGAGTCCAAATCCATCTAAGGTGTATACTTGTACCCCTCATAGGTCTCTATCTTATCATCAATCATATCCAATAAACAATATAAACATCTGTAACTGATCAGACACCAATAATAACTCAGGCTGTCATCCATCTGCTGCAAGTGTTAAAAGGCTAATACATGCTCTACAACTCATTCAAGCAACAATCACAACAAGTAGCAGTCATTTAACTGGTGGTACATCAACCAATACATATATAAGGCTTTATTTATTATTACTCAGACTTAGACTTTTAGGACTATACTCACTTCATAGTTGTAGTCATTTTGCTAGTGAAGGGTGAAGGATGAAATTTACAAGGCTTAAGGCAAAGGATGACTTCCTACTCAACATCATGACACTTCGGATATGGAAAGGGAATACTCACTATAACCAATGTCGAACAAACAACAACACAAGGAATGGCAGTGCCTCACAAATGGGTGAGTTGTTTAGAGAGTGCTTATTCAACTTAGGCATCATGACTACATCAAGCTTGATCCAAGTTCATTACGATCATCATTTTATTCCATGGCCTTTTTGGCCTATATGACCCTTTGGGACTTCACCAGTGCTTAAAAGCACAGCTAATCGCAGTTTCATCTGGGACATTTATTTTTATAAGGTCAGCAATATTTGGATATAGCATATTTAAACCATTTGTTTTTTTGGACCTTTTCTTATACTCTTCAAGGAGTATTTTAGCATTTCATTGCTTTTGCCCTCTTTACATATGTTAAGAAACACAGTTTTATAATTTTCATTTTCCATGGGCGCATATTCAATATTTTCAATACAAGTAGTACATCAGCTTTTAGTTTTAGCCAACAACATCTCAAGTGACTAGGAGGAGTTCTGCACAGTGCCAAGCATCGGGACAACCAACCATAATGATTTAGGCATACTATCCAACTTACCAAAGGCAAGTTTTGTCACCAACTCAGAGCCGAGACACAATATAAACAGGGAGGCTTGTCCAACAAAAGTTCTAGCGGGGAGAAAGATCCTCCATGCCATAAGTCAAGAAGTCATTCGGGTTGAAAACTAATCTGGAGGGTAATGGATGGGTGAAGACAATGAATGATGGAGCCAACACTAGCAAGCCAAAACAATGGTGGAAATGACTACCTCTATTCTCTCTAAGGAGGGTAAAACCAATGAGTATAGATCAAGAACTTCCAAGTCTAAGTAAGGACATCAATACATAGTACAAGATACAACCAAGTCCATATAATTATGACCGCCAAATCATGATACCACAAGTCAATACATGTCACAAAAATCAGTATAAAAGCAATAATAACCAAAACACAATATAAAATGCTGATTCATAATATAATCCATCTGAGACACCATCTGTCCAATGAGAAAGAACTGATATAAAACTGGGCATCAATGACTGCTCTGTAATGACATAAATGGCTACATCGGTCCTCAAATCTGAGTGTCCTGAGACTCAGTCCTGACATGGGAGAGCACAATAGTCCACTAGTACAATAATGATCCGTCAAAACTGCTCATCTCAGCATCTCATATGTAAGAGATCTGGCTGAAAAAATGTACTGTGTCTGAAAAATAGAATATGGTAGCCTGGCTACTATATATGTGATAACAGTCTGTATGCTGCATCATGGTAGCCCAACTGCAAAATGTAGATGTGATAACAAGCTACAAAACAACCAACAAAGTTATGCTAAAAATGATAGATTCATCAATTAAAACATAAAAAATTTAGCATAAACTCAAGTAACCGAAAATCTTTAAAATTTATGTGAAGAAAAATGAGAGAAAGAATGTCCCAAACGCTTGGAAACTTTGGGCAATTGAGTCCTCAAGTAGAGAGCGAAGGGATTTAGATCTTCCAACAAGAGCGCAAAGATGTGGGAGAGTCAAGCAAGATCCACCACTTCTTCGAGCAAGATCTACCTGCACAACTTGAACTAAACTTCAAACAAAATGTTATATTCGGTATCAATTACACAACAGATGAGAAGAATATGCATACAAGCAAGTAAAACATAAAATTTCTTGATCTCTATGCATAAGAAAATAAAAGAACTAAACAAGCAAGCAAACTTGATTATTCTTTCATATTGATTAGCATAAATCCTACCAAGGTCGATTTAACAATTAAGGAAACAAAGAATCAAATTAACACAGCAATACGTCATACAAGCAGAAAAGATCATCCACATGTTGATGTATTTGTAACTTTGGAAGATATACTGATGGATATTAACATTGTATGTTGTTGTACCGTCATCGAAGATGTGTTTACCTACTTTCGGGATGTCATTATTGTGTATAGACCTTGAGGTACAACCTCTGTTGTAAGTCAGGGCAATAGTGCCTAGTGTAACATCATGTAATGTGTATTTGGAGTCTCTCTAGGAGAAGTCGGCCCTGTTAGGGTAACAGGTAGACCCCAGTGTTAAATTTTCATATGCTAAGCTAGATCATTAGTATTTCATTTCAATTTCATAACAAAAGCATATAAACAGGATCACTGAAAGATAGACAAGCACAACCATACAAAAAAAAACACAAAGATTTATCCTGGGAAAACCCTAAAGGGAAAAACCCAGCAAAATCTTCCTCAATATAGATGCCCCAAAAAATAAAAAATAAAACCAACAAGGAGATCAAAGCCTGATCCTCCTCCTTCTCCAGCTACTTCTCTTCAGCACTTTGACCTTTTGATCAGCAACAACATCATCATCAAAGCATCATCGTCATCATCATACTCTGATCTTTCGATTAGAAACATCATCATCGAAACATCATTATCAAAACATTATCATCATCACACTCTGATCCTTCGATCAGAAACATCATCATCATCATACTCTGATCTTTCGATCAGAAACATCATCATCATCATACAGCATCATCAAAACATCATCATCATCACACTCTGATCTTTCGATCAAAAACATCATCATCATCATCATCATCATACTCTGATCTTTCGATCAAGAACATCATCATCATCAGCAACAATCTACAAACCACAGTACAAAGACAAAGAAGTCTTTGGATCTCTTTTGGACTTAAAGTCCAGGGATGATGCAATCCTACCACATTCTTGACAACCGAAGTTACTGGATCCGTTCTGAACCAAAGTTCAAGGATGATACAATCCTGCCACCTTCTCGATGACCGAAGTTCACCGGATCCGTTTTGAACCGAAGTTCAAGGATGATACAATCCTGCCACCTTCTCGATGACCGAAGTTCACCGGATCCGTTCTGAACCGAAGTTCAAGGATGATACAATCCTGCCACCTTCTCGATGACCAAAGTTCATCGGATCCGTTCTGAACCGAAGTTCAAGGATGATACAATCCTGCCACATTCTCAATGACCGAAGTTCACCGGATCTGTTCTGAACCGAAGTTCAAGGATGATACAATCCTGCTACATTCTCGAGGACCGAAGTCACCGAATCTATTATGGACATATGTCCCAGGATTATACAATCCCTCTTCATTCTCGAGGACCGAGGTCACCGGATCACTTTAGAGCAGATGCCCAAGGATGATACAATCCCACTACATTATCGAGGACCGAGGTCACCGGATCACTTTAGACCAGATGCCCAGGGATGATACAATCCCACTACAACATCACTACTCCCCCTTTCGAGGAAGGTCTTTCCGAACCACACCAAGCTTGTCTCTAAAGTGTTTGAACTTTACCCGAGACAGAGGCTTTGTCAGCACATCATCATCTAAACCATCATCATCTACATCTTCAGTATGTGAATACTGAACTATCACCATCTGTATCTCCAGTGTGTGAATACCGAAAGCATCATCATCTATATCTTCAATATAGAAATACTGAAAGCATCATCACCTCTATATTCAGTATAGAAATACGGAGTCACCATCATCTGCATCTATAGTATGTAAATACTGAAACATCATCTATATCTCCAGTATGGGAATACTGAAATCATCGTCATCTATATCTTCAGTATGGGAATACTGAAACATCATCTCTATATTCAGTATAGAAATACTGAATCACCATCATCTGTATCTACAATATGTAAATATCGAAACATCATCATCTGCATCTTTATCTCGTATGTAGAAATACCGGATTTCTATGTGTTACAATGGAACACAGGGTTCTCTGTTATCACAACTCTCGTTATCACATAGAATCATTGTAGTATCCATCTTCAAGTCAAGAAGACCTGATATCAGCCTCCGAAGCCATATGGCTTCACAACTTAGCAGAGCAATCTGCTATGTATTCTGCTTTTGTCGTTCTAAGAGAAACACTGAACTGTTTCCTGCTAAACCATGAACTCATAGCAAACCCCAAACAAAAGCATCTACCTGATGTGTTTTATCTGTCTGAGATACTTCCAGCCTAATCTGCATCTGTATAGCCATACAATCTGTAGTCATGGTTTCCATCATAGTATAGACCAAAGTCTATAGTCCCTTTCAGATATCTCATCACATGTTTTGCAACTATTTGGTGAACACGTCTAGGTTGAACTAGATACTGACTCAAGGTGTTCACAGCAAAAAAAACGTCTGGTCTGGTATTTGTTAGATACATTTAACGACCCAATAATATGTCTATATTGAGTCACATCCACTAACTCTGATGAGTCATCAGCTAACAACTTCAAGTTGGAATCCATGGGTGTGGCCATGGCTTTGTATTCCAACATATCGAATCTTTTCAATATCTCTATTGCATACTTTCCCTAGTTGAGAAAGATTCCTTTAAATTTTGCCATACTTCCAGACCTAGGAAATAATGCATTAACCCAAGGTCTTTCAAAATTCTTCAGCGAGCTTCTTCTTGCATTCTACAATCTGTTTCTCATTCCCTGTCAGAAATAGATTATCCACATACAGTAATAGTATGACATGTTCATCTTCTATAACCTTGAAGTAAAGGTTAGGATCGACTTTCGTTAGGAAACTATCTATCCTTCCATACCAGGCTCTGGGAGCTTGCTTCAAGCCATAGAGGGCCTTCTTCAACTTGCATACGTGAATCCATCTGTCTTCAACTTCAGATCCTTGTGACTATTCTATGTATACTTCTTCTTCAATCACACCATTCAGAAAAGTTGTTTTCACATCCATTTGGTGTAAGTCCCACTTCATCATGGATGCAAGTGCCATGATAGCTCTAATTGAAGTATACCGTGCTACTGGGGCAAATGTCTTTTCATAATTAATTCCCTCTTTCTGATAGAAACCTCTAGCCACAAGTCTTCCCTTACGACTATCTGCAACATATTTTATATCGCAAATCCATTTGGAAGATACCACATTCTTGCTTTCTGGTTTGAGTACTATATCCCAAACATCATTCTAGTATTCTTTCGTCATAACATCTTCCATGAGTTCGTCTTGTCAGGTCATCAACATATCCTAGTCTTCTGCATTCAACCTTGAAGGTTGGAACCCACTTTACTCTTGGTAAAGTCTCGATCCATCAGGAAGCTGTCCATCATGTCGTACCATGTCGAACTCAGATATCTTCTGTAGTCACTCCCCCTGAAGTGGAGTATCATCTTCCCTCTTCATTCTGTACAGGTGGTTCTATGCTTGATATATACTTGTCAATAGAGTATGCCATGTCGTAGTCTATTCTTTCTGAGGCAAATCACGAACCTTGCTTTGTACACTTGTTCTTGTAGATCCATATGGAAGATACTACGTACTTCCCTTTATGTCTCAAAACCATATTGAATACATCATTCCTCATGATCAATTGTTACTCTTTGATCATAGCTTCTTTCATAGCCATGGTGGTCTTCATCCTTTGAGGTGGATCTACCACTCTCTGAAGCTCTTTCCTTCGTCATGATGTCTCTGACCCTAGCAGCTTCAGATTCATGTTTATTGAATTGTCATCACTTGTTCTTCGGAACAAGTCTCATCCTTCTTTTCTTGTAGGCGGTTGTACAGGACCTTTCCTACAATTCAAATGCACCAGTTGCATGGTTAGAACTATTTCATAAAACATATGCATAACGACTAATTCTTATGCATCATGCAACTTTTTAGCCAACACAACATTCATCCATATCTCACTACTGTCATTAATGCAACCAGTCTATCATGCATGACACATCTACTAAATATAATCAAATGTACAACAAAACAATATCATGAAATGACAATTGAATACTTATCTTTTATTCGTTTCGTGGGTAGACTCCTTCTTGATCCTTCTACTTCATCATCTTCTTCATTTATGACATCATCATTTCTTATCCAAATGATAAGATGGATAAGAGGTTCTTCAAGAATTGAGTTCTTCATATTCCTCATCGCTTGAGGGATCTTCTTTGAATGGTGAGAGCTTGATCTTCAATTGCTCCCATCTTCTTCAGAGAGATCAAATACTTCCATGCTTGGAAGTTTTCAACTTCACCAAGCTTATCATAAGGCTGATGATAACCTCAAATGGAAATAGCAAAAGATTAGATCTTACCGATTTGAGGTGTCCGTCCTGGTTCCGGAGCTGGCTGATCTAGGGTTTGTCAGAGAAACCCTAATTTTCAAAACTTGGAATCTTTCATATATTATTGGATAGAAATATAGATCTCTTCAATCTGAGCTGTCCAATGTATTCCTTTTCTGAAAACTGTGGAGGGAAGCTCTCGGAACAGGAAGCCCTAGTTTTCCAATTTCTCCTGCAAAAATGCTTGATACTGTTTTTGCACTATCTCAGAAATGTCTACTCCTCTATGTCTGAAACTTCGTACTGAGGTACCCTCGCATGTCCCTGTTCCAACACCACAGGTTTCATTAGAATTGGTTTCACCAATTGGGACTTATGATCATTTTCCCAAGGTGACCTGTTACAGGACTGTTCAGAACAGCGAAGTTGTACGGACTGCCACGTGTCACGGTTTCATCTTCTGAGTCTGAAACTCGAACCACAGAAAGTACATTCCGTGCCCTTTCTGGAACATCTTCAGAAATCTAATTTGGACCTGTGTAGCTTAATATATAGCAATTCTCCCCAGGTGTCCTGTTTAGGGATGAATTCTGGAAGAGGCTGGAACCCTAACTTGGAGGGATCATATCTCCCAGAATATAATGCATGTGAGGCTGAAGTTTGGACACAATGTACATCAAGATTTTATCTTCAGCCTCTGCAATTTTCAGCTCCTGAAACTTCGCCAATATCGAGATATAACGAATGTACCAAAACTTAGCAGTTTTAATATTTAAGGTTTTTCTAGCTCAGGGTCAAACTAGGGTTTGACTTTCTCGGAGTTTCACCCAACCAAAAATCTTGATCCATGTCTCTAAACTTCGATTTTGATGAGGAGATCAATCCTATGCTGAGCTCACTCAAAAATTCCTCTTCTGCAAGAAGCCCTAATTTCCTGCACCGAAAACTGAAAATGCTCGGAATCGAATTCCGCTTCGACAGAAAGATGCGCCCTTCAATGGAGAGTCAGCCTAGCCTTCTTTTGTTGATCGATTGTGGAGAGAGAATCAAAAAGTAAGAATCCCTAGCTTCTGTAGCTGCACAATGTCTTCTTTTAGGGTGGCTCCGATACCATGTTAAATTTTCATATGCTAAGCTAGATCATTAGTATTTCATTTCAATTTCATAACAAAAGCATATAAATAGAATCACTGAAAGATAGACAAGCACAACCATACCAAAAAAAAAACACAGATTTATCCTGGGAAAAACCCAACAAAAGCTTCCTCAATGTAGATGCCCCAAAAGATAAAAGATAAAACCAACAAGGAGATCAAAGCCTGACCTCCTCCTTCTCCAGCTACTTCTCTCTTCTCCACTAGTGCGCTACACAAGTGAGAGTGTGTGTTTCAAATGAGAAGAGCCACACCTCTATTTATATTCATCTGTTCACTTTAATAATTAGATCTGTCATGTAGGCTCAAGTTAATCATGGAGGGTCGAGTTACACATGTAGGCTCAAGTAACCACACTGGGGTGCTAATGACCCACCTTTACAATTAGAGGGGACTACCTCATGACTCTTATTAGTTCTTCCGATTAGAAGCATCGGGGTACAAAGTAATACAAGTGGTTCTCCCAGTAGGACCATCGGGGACCACAAAAAGATACATATAGAATATTCTTCGAAGTTACAATATTTCAACACCCAGTCATGTAATAGGTCAGTCACTTGATTAATATAAAAAGGGAGGCGCCCTCCCTCATTTATACACACTTCACACTCACTCAAGTTCACAAAGAGGGACAACGAGGAGCGATAGATAGATGTTGGAGACTCTGTGGGTCGAAATCCAAGAAACTCATGTGTGAAAAGCTTGCATTCCCCTGCCATTGGGTCACTAATTTCCATGACTTTGGCTTCAATCTTGAAGGAGTCTTGTATCAGATTTGTATGAGGGATGTTCTCTGAGTTTGATGATGTGTGACAACCACATATGATGTGTTACTCTGTAATTTCATGTCCCTATGCTCTGTGGGTCTAAATCCAAGAAATCCATATGTGAAACTCTTGCAATTCCATGCTACTAATTCACTAGTTTTCATGTATTTGACTCCCATACTGAATGAGATGTATACCAAAATTGTATGAAGGGAATTATATGGTGTTTAATATTGTTTGGGAATCAATTTGTATTTTGTATATGGTCCCTATATGTCACATCTAGATCTGAACCGAGCTAGTTGTGTAATTTCCCCATAAGCAATCTCACTGAAAGTTATCAAATGAATGTGGAACTCTATAACCAATTTGAAAAACTAATAACCATGTGTAATGACAGTCCATGAGTTCTTATAGCAGTCCCCATACTCTTCTTACAAATTTGGGAGGTCCATACATGAGTTGGGAAGCCCAGTTCGCCTACACCCTAGGGGGCATTTTATCACAATTTCCTAGTAATTTTTGGTCTTTTTGTCATCAGCCCCAAACAAGGTTGCAGAGGTCTAACTTCCGATATAAAGTATCCATAAACCACCTTGGGATGCTTTAAGACTCACCATACCATCTCCTTTCAAATTTGGGACCATTTGGTGAAAGTTGGAACCCTCGAGAGTCATGACTAGTTAAGCTAGAATTTTGCCCAATTTGTGCATTTCTCCAAAATTTCCAAAAAGGGACATTACAAGATGGAACATGTTGTCACATATATAGTAGCTGAGCTACTTTGTTCTTGAGCAGTTCTTTGAGCCAATCCTTTACTATGAGATTAGCAGATGATGAGTCACCAGTGGATGATCTCCCACTTTCAGCAAATCTAGAAAATCCAAATAGATCTAGTCTTACCCACTCATTATCTCTCCTCTCATATACATTGTCAAACCCTAGGAGTTTCTTGAGTAGGTGCGCTAGCCTCTTAGGCTAGTAGGGTCTCCCCCTTGGTCATCTTTTGAAGTGATCTAAAGTGACAAGAGCTCATCCAGTGTGATCTAAACTTGAGATCTAAACCTTTTAAAACTTGAAAATGAGATCTAAAGTATAGTGTACTCTTTTAGCAAATTAGATCTACATAAACAAGCAATGGTAACCAAAAGAAGAAGTTGATTTTAAATGAAGGAGAGAGAGAAGAAGGAAAAAACTCAAGCTTGGGAATGCTTGGGCAAATGGAGTCCGTTGGTGGAGAGCAGAGGGACTATGCTTTTAAAAAATGCTTGAAAGTCAGAGGAGTCAAACAAGATCAACCATCCCTTCAAGCTGGATACATGCATCCACTTATACATCCTTGCACACAAATGGTTAACACAAGCATTGGTGCTACCTACAATGGAAACTTAGAAAGCATGGAAATCAAACTAGAATACACATGCCCACCTAAGAGATCTAAAGCAAGTAAACAAAGAGAATAATCAAACTAGAAATTCTATTACCTACCAGGAGATATCTCCCCTTCAAAGGCCAACACCCAACCAAAGAGATACAAAAATAAATAAATATAGGTTACCTCATAAGCTTAATGCAATAATCATCCACACACTTGAGCCATACACCCCATGAGACCTCCAAAGCCTTATATTATTCCAAATGATATGTTACCAATTACAATACAACACTGAAACATTCCTTCGGTCTTCTAACAATGCAAAACAATGAACCGTTCAACACTTTATAACCAAAGTTTTGGGTCTAAACTTTACATGGAGAGGGTCGCATGCTTTTAGGGGACCCATGCCATGTCAACCCATCACTTAAACAAATAAATTTTGACTGTGATTTTTTACTTTTTCAACCTTGTCTTTTTGTGCCACTTTGATGCACTTTATCATTAAAATGTCATTTTGATGCTCCACTAGCTAAATAATGCTCCATGGGATGTTTAAGTAGCCCAAAACACATGAAAAGTGGGTCTCAAGATAAAGAGTAAGCTTTGAGCATTAAAACGAGCATCCCCACACCAAATTCGGACTATGGACCCATCAATTATTAGATTTGAAGTTTTTCAATTAAACCATTAAAAAATGGCTTAAAAAACGAAAAAATAATAATAATAATTTTCTTGAAATCAGACGAAACTCTAGGGGGACCTAGCACATGTCCATACGACTCAATTTGAATACCTAGCATGTTTATAAACATTGACACATAAACTCTAATAACCTCCTAAAGCCTAACCACCAAAACGACTACCCCAACTTTGGAGGTGTGAGTAAAAAACTCGGAAATTATTAGTCATTTGTTTAACAACCAATAATTACCGAGGGAAAAAACATTCTGGGCTAGTCGGCTTGATTCCCCAAGTCTAGGAAGCCAAGCCTTTTATAAAAATTAACCATGCTAGCACATTTTTTACAATTTCCCCTAGGGGGTATGAACATGTGTTGCAAAAAAAAATGAACTGACTCTCTGAAAAAGCCTGGCGGACTTCTGAACCCTAACCATAAACAAGTGTGCTTGTTCAAACCTTGCCGGATCACTTGAAAAATCCACCAAGAACAACTTAGGTGGTAACAAGATCCAAACTTGATGATGCGATCCTTTGGTCCTTGGTACTGCTCCTAAGGGTTAGGTGCTAATGACGTCATCAAGGGGTGGCCAGCCCCTTGAGAAACAATCTAGCAATAATCGAATAGGAAAGAGGACATCACACATCATCATCTTGGTCAACTTGACCAAGATCCACTTGGTTAACTGACCAGAAATGTACCTGCAGAATCTGCTTGGTCGCAGACCAAGAATCTTCCTGGTCCCAAACCAAGAAGTCTCTATCTCAACCTGCAGGATTTGCTTGGACATTGTCTCCAAGAAACTGTCTGGTCCCAGACCAAAATACCCTAGAGACATATAGGGGCCCTAACCATATGTTAGGGACTTTTCCATGGCATCAACCTGCTTGGTCCCAGACCAAGAACCCCAGGAGACTACTAGGGACCCTAGGGTACCTTCTAGGGTCTCACTCTGCCCTAGTTAACTGACTAGGGTACCATCCTTCCTGAGAATGGGTCTCGCAGCTGCAATATCTTTAACAATAATGCTTATCAAAATCAGTGTTATAAACATCTCTGATCCTCCTTTTTTTTCAGGTTTCTGATTTGTCCAATATTTTCAGACTTTTTCAAGTACAAATTTACTCTTCCTGATATTTTCTAATATTTTCCCTGATATTTCCAGTAAATTTCTTTATGGATCCTCAGTGATGTATTCCCCAAAACATATTTCCAACATTGGAACTTTATCTAGATGCTAATCAGAATACCAAATCATTGAAAGCACTAAACTAAGAACCACATGAATGTATTGTAAAGTAAGACAAACAAACTTTGAATGTAATCCAGGATGGATATTTATCTTCTTTGTTCTTTGCATCTGAAGCACCATTCAATAGAATGAAAACAACTAACTATAAACAGGATTACCTTCCCCTTCGTTCCAGCAACATGGATAACTTTCAGCTGGGACAGAGATTCTTCCAAGTCTAGTATCTACAAAAATAAATATGATGAAATAATGTCAGTCCATCATGATCTACAGTATGGATGATGCTGACTTACATGTATGGCATTATTAGATAAAATGAAAAGGCCCATTTCCGGACTGCAAAATGCATATGATAAGAAAACAGTGACTTTGGAATTCAACGACTGTAGGACACATAATGTGAATCCTGAAATGCATATCTGCAGAAACCTAAACATATCCAAGGTAATTGAGGCCAACTCCCCTGTTGGATAAATCAACCATTGACAGGGCATGTGTGGAAAACTCACTGTGGGAATTATCAAATTGTAACTGATGAGTGCATTTGGGTCCCTTTTTGCATAATAGTTCATTTTGCATTGTTTGGGCATTCAATTAGGAACTGTATGTTATGAAGTTATTAAAGAATTTAATGTCGACCTTGGTCAAGAACATTGTGATAAGTAAAAGATCTAAATCTATTATTTACCTCAGTTTCTAGTTATGAGTCAAGTTCTATCTTTTCAGGTGTTGAAGGGACATTAAGGAGTGCCATGAATAGTAACAACTGGAAACAATGTTCTAAGGATATAAATATGTAATAAATTAAACTGCAATTGGAAAATCATGTAACCAAATAATGAACTGTTTCTTGTCAATCTGTATTGCTTTGTGTCAAAAAATAAGACAGGTCAACCCCTCCAGAAGTTTTATTTGTTTTAGATCCTGACCATAGGCTGGGTATGCCTAGCAACTCTATGCATTTTGAAGCTCCATCTTTTCCCCTTCATCCCATAAGAGATGCAATCTGTAAAGAATCAGATTGTGAAGCAAAAGTTCTCCATACTGGAATGCACACATGGATCTCTTTGGCATTCTAAATATTCAAAGTACAGGGCAAAGCCGCATGATGATCTTTCCATGAAAATTCATTTTGCCGGCCTAATATGAGTCCATTCACTTTTAAACCCTGTATATCTATGGTTCTGGCTTGACCATGTTGAATGTCTCTCCAAATCATGGAATCAAAAGCTTCAAGCAACTACCATTCAGTTTTATTCTCATAGTCATCTTTTTTATAAATCAGGTTGGCCAAACACGATGACATTGTACACAGTAAACTCAAAGACTAATTGATAATTTATATTCCCTTATATTTGCTCAGGTAGACTTCAGGCAAAACAAACTAGCACTCATGATAAGTTGCCAATGCAGTTCTAAGAAGCAATTATATCAATGTTCTGTCTGTAGATAAAATGAACCAAGTAAGCATGTTTCCTGTAAGTTGCAGAAATCCCTGTTTAGGAAGCGAATTCTGCAGCTTTGTCAAAAAGATGAACAAGTGATGCCAGTGGCAAAGCTGTAGCCATGAGGACTACTCATTGAATCTCAATGGACTTTCTGACTAGACAACCAGTGAAGACTTTGCACAGATGGAGGATTTGGCTGTGCCCAATCAATAGTAGTTGTTATCACCTAAGTTGCAATTAGGGGGTTTCCAGTGAGTCGACAAATTATTGAACAAATCAATTGTTCATTGGCAGTGCTCAAAAGTTCTGTGGTTACATCAGGACCAGTTGTAGTCCCTTTTTTTAATAAAATGCATGTTCATACCCCTTTGGGGCATTGTAATAAATGTTTTAACATGGCAAATTTTTTGTAAAGGATTTGGCTTCCTAGGACTTGGCTATCAATCCGATTAGTCCAAGGTGCTTTTTCCCTTGTCAATCATGCAATGTTGAATAAGCGATGTATAGTTTTTGAGTTTTTCACCGCTCCTCCAAAGCTGGAATTTTTGTCTTGGTGGTTGAACCCTGGGAGGCTATTAAAGTTCATGTGTCGATGTATACAAGCATGTTAGACATGGTTTTGAGTCATTATGAGCATGTACTAGGTCCCCCTTATGTTTTTTTTTTATTTCCAAAATAATTTTTTCCGCATTTTTAAAGGCTTAAATGGAAAAATTCAAAATGTAATAAATGCATGATCCAGACTCCATTCTTGGCATGGATGGGCTCGTTTTGAAGCTCGGAGCACCTCCTTTACCCCACGACCCACTTTTCCCATGCTCCAAGTGACTATTTTGTCCCGTACGGCATTATTTCTCTAACAGTGCGACAAAATGTCCAAAAAATGTTAATTTTCAACAAAATGACACTAATAAAACAAAAGTCAAAAATCATTTAAAAGCAAAATTCATAAGGGTGGCGATTTGTTCTATTTGATACTTTGGATAAGGGGTGTCATTATACATTGGTGTATGATGGTTAATAAAGTCAAAACAAAACTTTGATGAACGCCTCTTCTTCAAACTCACGCGTGATCACCTCGTGGGCCCTCACATGGTGGTTTGGCGTCATCATATCTAGCGTGGAGTGGCATGGCAATATATTCCTTGAATCGAGGCAATTCCACTTCGCAAATTTCGTGAGATCCAAGCTCATGCGGCGCAGCGGCCCCCTTCACATACTCACGCATGAGTTCTCGGTGGCTTCATGTAAGTAGATCGGTGAAGCATCCAAAGGAGGGCGCATCTCTCTTCGGAGAAGTGGCACCTCCTCATTAAAACTCCATCCTTTCAAACCCTTGTATATTTTAACTCATTGAAGATATTCTCTTGTATCTTATTATTGTATTTTATTGTACCTCCGTCGGAGATGTTTTTCCTCCGTTCGAGGACGTTATTATTGTATTTGGTCATGCTAGAATATCGAGGTAAAACCTCCATTGTAAGTCAGGGCAATAGTCCCCAGAAGAAACATTGTTAAATGTATTTTGAGACTCCCAAGAGGGACTTCAGCCTTGTTAGGTTAGGAAATTGGCCCAGTTAGGGTTTGAGGTCAAGTCAATTGTAAAGTATAATTAGGGAGGCGCCCTCCCTCATTTGTACATCATCTCTGAAGCAAGTTTCCTCAAGAAGGAGAAAGACAAGTGCATTGGTGTAGAAGAAGAAGAAACTGTTGGAGACATCTTATATTTGGGAATTCTATCTTGGTTTGACAGTGTTCTATGTGACTAAACTATTCAGAAGAAGTTGCGGGGTTTTCTCCTTTATGGTTTCCCTGAGGAAAATCTTTGTGCACTTGTGTATTGTTGTGCTTGTCTCTCTTTCAGATTAAAGATCTAACATAATTGAATTAAAGTGCAAACTCAAACATGGTATCAAAGCCACCCTGAAAGAAGGCACGGTGCAGCTACGGAAACTAGGGTTTCCAAGATCCGGCATTTTTCTACACAAACTTTCCAAAAAAGAGGGCTAGGGTAACTCGCCTCAAAGAGGCGCATCTTTTGGTGAAGAAAGTTTTCAGTTTAAAGAAGTTTCATTTTTTACCTCATCACCACTGCTAAGAGAAACTAGGGCATTAGATTTTTGGAGCTTCCCTCCACCAATCTAGAAAAATACCTCACTAGGAAACTTGACCTAGGAGAGTGCATCTTTCTGTGGAGTCAGAATTCAGATCCGAAGATTTTGATTTTTGGCCTCCTCTCTACTACCGAGGGAAAACTAGGGCATCAAGTTTTTGGAGTTTCCTTCCACAGTTTTTGGAAAAGGACACCATTAGGAAACTCACCTGAAGGAGGCGCATCTTTCTATCAATGAAAATTTTCAAGATTCCAAGTTTGAAAAATTAGGGTTTCCCAGCCAAACCCTAGGTCAGCCAGCTCAAGAAGCAGTTTGGATATCTCAAATTGGTAAGATCTATTTCCTTGTTTTTACCATTTGTGGTTCTCATATCAGATAGTCAAGATGTTGAATCATACCAAGCTTGAGGACAAGCTTGAAGGAGTTGATAACTTTTAAGCAACAATCACCCATTCACTGAAGCTCCACAAGTTCATGCCACACACTAGATGAGTGCTCAAATACACATCCATAAAAACCCATAATGATATTTTTTCTATTAAGTTTTGCAGAAAAATCCTCCCATTTTTTCCAACTTTTACAATGAAAGAGGCCTCTCTTTAAAGGCCCAAAAGGCTCTTTTATTCTTTTTAGAAAAGATAAAATAAAATAATAATAAAAGAAAAATGTTGGATCCACTTTTTTCTCCACTAATGTCTAAGAAGACCATTACATAACTTACGTGTAACCGTTACTTTGGTTGATCGCCTAACCAAAAAGATCCTTGTTAAGTGAACACACTTTTTGACTAGATGTTAAAAGTTAAAACAACCACTTAACTAGAGGCATCAACCCACTATCAAGAATCGAATCTTTTGAGGCTGATTCCCATGTAATCAGCGGTTAATGAAGACGTGGGTCAATGGTCTGGTAAGCCAGCCAATTCAATGTGGCAACCAGAACAATAATACGCAGATGTGTGAACTGCTCCAGTATTCATTGAGCTGCAGAGCATTTAATGCGGCTGCAGCAAACTTGATGATTGTTGGATCTTGAGCTGTTCGAAATCCAACGGTCATCAAGCTTGCTGCAGCAGCATTAAATGTTTTTCAGCTCAATGGATAGCTCTTGCCCCAAAAACTCACCAAAATCGTGAAGCTCAGTTCATCCAATTAGCTGTCAATGCCAATGGACACGCGGGTCCAGACCTCCCATGAAGAAATGCGCCAATGTATGAGATGGCGTGTTCAAGCATGATCACCATATATCTGATTTTACTAGACTGGGCCGACAGATGTGTTATCAAGGAATAACATGGAGGGTCTGTCCAGAATCACGACCTCCAAAATTGCTCACACTGGCTGCCACGACACGCAATTTAATAGACGGCCACTTCTTAGCTGTTCCAGCATCCTATGTAATGAAGATGCCACCAATTACTCACGGGACTTGGCTGCCAAACAAGTGATATATGGAAGGTTTGACACATTCAAGGTTTTCAAATAATCGTAGCTATCCCTAACAGGTGTAATCAGTTGCCCACGAAAACGTGGACTGCTCCCAAAATGTGACTAGTTTTAACTTGTGTTGTTTGTAGATTAACTCCTTGAAACCCAGAATGAGCCAGATGCCAAGGAACAGGATCTCATGATCTCTGACCAAATTTTAATTTTAGTCGCGTGCTTTGCTGAACCCCAAGCCTGGGACTGATTTGAATCATGGAATGATTTGGAGTGGGTGAGGTTCAGTAACATCCACTGAAAATGACAGAGAGTGACAGTGATAGCGGCCCAAACTATCAACATAAATGAGTCGGCTTCCAATGACAGAAGATCTGAGCTCTGCGTGTCATGTAATTAGTGACTGCAACCTCTCTCATTTTCAATGCCATTTCTCACTTGAAATTGGCAATAGTCATTCAGAGCTTATGTCTGCGCCAACTACCAAATACCAAACCTTCAGGCTTAGCATTTGATCGCTATTTACTGACTGGTTTGCCACATATACCACTCAACTGAGACACTGAAGATCATAATTTACGCTTTAGTTGTAAGCATGCACACGAATGATATTTCTCCACGCTGGTTGTCACTGCTAACTGAGGTATCAGTTCTTCAGATAATTTGGTAGTCGAAAAAACTAGCCTGTAGATTTCATTGTTCAAGCATGAAGTTTCAGAGCATTTGCTGTAAGTAGGTGTTGATAATGAGCTGCTATAGGACTGATGGTTATTCCATTGCTTTTGCAGGTAGATCTAATGAGTCTAATTGTCCAGCAAGAAATTGCCTGACACTACATAACTCAGCTTTCAGTGCCCCCTTTGATTAGTGGATCCTGAATCCGGTGACATTTTTTGTATTTGGTTGTAGATTCCCACTGCTTTCTTTGCAAACCTTTCACATAGACTGGGTACTGAAATTTGTTCCAGAACTGGATGTGCTAAATCTTTATCAATGTAGAACGCTGCCTTCAAAGACCCTGGATGAAATATTGGATTCCAACCTGGAGGCAATAAAAGCTGCTCCTGAAGTCCGATGTTGGATATCCTGTAGCATATTAGTGACTGTATATGAATTTTAAACAACCTCTGAAGAAAACGTTACCAATTGGGTGGTAACTGGTATCAATAAGTAATATTTTAACAGTAATAATCACTTAACTATTGGTTACAATGCTTCTTTTAATTCTGGAAATTCTGATTTATGTCTTAAGTCATTTAAAACAGCAAAGTAATTTCATGATGGCTCAATGGTCATATCTTGTTAAGCAAATCGATAGCTAAATTCTGATATGTTCTTCTAATGTATGGTTCCATTTTGCAAGCTTAACTTGCATTTCTAGAATCTTTGTTTGATGCCAAATTGATTTATTCAGGACATTGCTCTTGATGATGATCATGGATCATGGATGCTTAAGGCAATTCACACAATAAGTTAATTTCAAGTTTGTGGCGATTAAATCACATAAATTCTAAACTGCATTTGTTAAAGTGATTTTATATTTTAATCACTTCAACAAGTTTGGCATTCATTAAATTGGGGTACAACCTTTCACAGAGATCTTCTCTCCAAGAATGCCTCATTCAAGGACAAACTTCACATGAATCACCTATATTGAGGATCTTTACATGTGGATGTTTTTTGGTAAATGACCATCGATGAGATATCCTTAATTTTCTAAGCGTTGCTGTTTTTTTAATTCCATTAGTTATTTTCTTTTAAATTTCCATGGTCCAATCTATTCTTATGCATGACCAAATCTGTCTTTGAAGTGTTGGATATATTCCTTATTCATATCTTGATGGTCAAAACACTTTTGTGGGGAAATCTAACTTAAATCACAAATTTTTAATTATATAATCAAACAAGATTTTTTCCCTTGAGCTCTCTTGAACCTCAAAACCAATTATCCATAGGGAAGCCTCCCTTGGTCTTGAGAGCAGGCCTAAAAAGAGGAGATAAATACTTAGGTGACAGTGGTATCTCTCTTTTGAAATTGCACTCTCTAGCACTATTGGATTAGGACTTTTCCACATAGGTGCTAAATTGAGATGTAACATAATGGAAGCAAGGAAATAGGACAGCAAATGCATAGATAGAAGTGGACTGCAACGGTGACGGTAAAAGTATGCCGAGTCTGAAATCTTTGATAACACTTGATATCATATGCAAGTAAGATTATAAATTTCGTAAAAAATATCTACTACTAAATAACATTTCTATCAATTTAATACATGAATGTGGTGACTGTCTTACCTTCCAAACCTGCACTTCTTGTGGTAAAGCCCTAAAACACAAGTGCAATCTTAGAGGAACTCAGGAAGGCTGCCTACTGTCACAACAGCAACCCTTCCTCTCGCTTTAGACCAGCTCTTCTCCGACACAAGGGGGGCAACCCTAAGATAGGATTGCCAAAGCTTATCCAATCTAGGCTCAAGGTGAAATGGATAAATAGTTTTTGCAAAATGGAGATTATAATATAGGTTTTTTGCAAAGTGATGGTCAACCACGACTAGTGTCAATCCATTGGGAAAGTGAAGTGAAGGATAAACTAAGAAGGGCAAGAACTATGAACTTCTTTCGAATGAGATTAGGAGTGAATGTAGCTGGGACTAACAGTTCACAAACAGCCTTACCTTGCTGTCCACAATTACAGAAAATTACATGTGAAAACCCAAATTAAGTAGTTCCAGATATTTGTGAGGGTGTATTTGCCAATAGAGAATGTGAATGGTGGCCAAATTTTGATGAGGAATTAAGATACACCTTAACATTTCCAACAACACAACGACTTCAAATCGGGAATGAACCACAATCAAATTCTTCTAAAGAAAGGAACAAGGTTACCCATATTCATCCCTTCATGACACATTTGATTTAAGCAAATTCTAGCATTAGTCTTCAGCAATATTTTGTCCAAACGCATATGCCACAAAAGAGAATCCTACCTTTCATTGCCTTCAAGATATTTAACAAAGGTCCAAGGGGAAAACTCCCAAAACCTAACCATAAGAAACAAATGGGAGGAGCTACTCTTTATATAGTCTAGCTCAACTTCCCTTACAATAACATATAGTTTGGTTGGATCTAGACCCACTAATCTCTTTAATGAATAACAATAAAATATGTAGATCCATACTTTTCTCCAAGAAAAGGACAGAATAACTACGTCGTAATGACAAGTCGAACAATGTTTAAAATAATAAGAACCAAGTGTGGCTATGCCACATGTCTCCTCCTGTCTCCTCCTCAAGGTGGACGCCTCCTACATCTAGGGTATGAAGTATGAACCATGTAACAATCTCTTCAAGTGGCAATTGTGACCTGTCTAAGTGAGATGTCCCATCAAGCAAGTGATTGACCAAGTGTAATCATCAAAGAGAGACCGTTTTATCCTACTCACAAGGTGCATTTTCTAACAAAGACCTCAAAAAGGTTGAAAGGAGGCTCAAGAGGGAAATACTCCACCAAATATAGTAAGCAATCCTCCATAAGCGCTAACCATGACCAAAATTGAAAAAACCAAGACTAGGTTGTCTCCTCCATATGCTCAACAAAATCGTCCTCCAAAGCATATCCACCATCAAAATGTGTGCAAAACATTAGATCCATGAACAAGGGAGATGTACTAGCGCAGATCCATGTGTAGCATTGTTATAACAAACTCCAAAACAACAATGAAGGAGATGGACCCATCAAATCAGCCATGAATAATATCAAAACCTCCACATGTGTGTACCAAGAATCATAAGATACAAGACCACTAGAACAAGGGGTCAAACCCTAGATAAACCAATAAATGCCAACAAATAGCACAAGTGAATCATATATCTCTCATCAACGAGTCAATAGTTCACCCCACATCACAGAAAAGATAGGAATATGTGTGTATTGGCTGGCCACATGCCATAAATAACTCTATAACTAGGGAATCTCCTCAAAAATGTCCACAAGCTCAACCTCCAAAGTGTAACCATCCTCAAAACAACTACCAACCCACAGATTTGTAAGGTGGGGAGGGGTCAACTCATCAAAATGCCAACATGTATTGAGGTGCTAAGTCACCAAACCATCTCTAGATCCCAAAAGTAAGGAAAAGGCCTACTCAAAATTTGCAATTGGATGTGGTTGGAGCTTGGGACCCAAAAGTTGTGCTAACTAGAGAGAATCAAGGAGAGCTCTACTAAAGGTGGTAGTCAACCATGCCATGACTCAATCCAAGTGCCAAGTGTCTCTATACAAGCAAGGCCATTCACATACCAGGCTCAAACAATGTCAACCCCCACCAAATATAGTCGTTGAGAGTGTGAAGTCAACATAGAAAAGGATATAGATGAGGAGCGCTACACTAAAACAATGAGTCAATAGTATCAAGAAGCCAATCCAATGCCAAATAGAACCAAAAGTGCTAGGGAATTCTCCTAATGAGGACATGTATCATCAACAAGTGACCCCACCATGTGTGTCAAGGTGGAAAATCCTAGAATCCTGTGCAATGTAAAATCCCAAGCCTCCAAATATGTGAAAGAATGCCAAGTAAGAAGAGAGCTCTACTCCAATAAGCTATCATCCATTCAAAGTATGCCACTTTACTGTCAATCCATCAAAAATCACTAGGGCACTCCAAGCATCTTATGGAAATCATCAAAATATCCACTTGGGGTCTGATCCATCAATAAAAAGTATGCAATATGAAGAGAGCACCAACAGAAAACCAACCATGAATGATAATCAACCCAGAGATGAGATGGACAAGTTTCCTCTAACCAAGATGCTCAATAAAACTCAATCAACTGATAGCACAATAGTCCAAGCTAAGCAATAGGGGTTGTCATAAAGATAGTACAAATGTTCAAACAAAAACTTCTATTACAGTGTCTCAGCACGCATGGAAGGTGGTCAACAAATAAACTGTCATAAGTAAACTGTAAAACAACCTCTATGAAAGTGTGCTTCAACCATGTACCCCTACCATCATATCCTCTATCAATATAATCCTGAAAACCTCTGACATTTGTGATAAAAATCACAAGTACAATCCTCATACAGTATGAAGTGTAACAGACTGTATAATCAAGGAGGTTTCCATAAATAGTGTAAGTAGAGTTGGGACATGAATAGAGATGTGCCTATATATTTAAAATTGTTACTTCTATTTCATGTCTTTAGCCAGTAATAAATTTTTACAACATATTATGTTTGATAGCAAAAATATTCAAAAAATTATCAACATTTTTCTTAGGAGCCAATGGCCCTTAGCCAAGATAGCTTCATCACATTAGCCTTGCATTTAGAGAAAAACAACTGCAAACAATTTTTGAAATTATTAGCTAATTCATTATGTGCAAATAAATTTGATTCACTTCCTAGTTTACATCATGAAATATTAATTTTCCTTTTACATCTTTAAAAAAAATAGTTTATCTCCACTCCCTCAAGGTGCATTTTACCACCCAGTATGTAAAGAAATAGAACCCACTAACACCTTCAAACTCAACTGCCTATGTCATACCCAAGACCGTGTATGTCCATCAAGATGACACAGTGATTAAATCTATTTTTCCTTCTATTCAACAATCTAACACTACAAAGCTAAAATTCTCTGGTATATTTTAGTATAAGGTGGGTTGTTAAACAATGAGGAATAAGCCTAAGATAAAGACTAAGAAAGATAGGAAAAAAAAAACAAGACATAAATTAAATCAGCACCAAATAAATCAAGACCAAGGAAAGAACAAACAAACCTATGCTTATTCGATTTCAAATTTTACCTTCAAATAATCAAACATAATAGGGAAATTGATCTCAGATTCATTTGCACGTATACGTGGAGTCATGAGAGAATAAATTGCATCCAAGGCTGCTCCATATGATGAGGATGAATTACTCATATTTGATGTTTTCCCTACACCTGCATTGCATTGATTATAATACAACAACAATCACTTGTGATATTTAATTCATAACTTGCACAGCTAAAAGAACAATAGAACTCAATACACTTCAATTTTTAAAAAATGAGAAAAAACAAGCTTCTATATAACATTTGATTGTGTACTAACTTAATGTGAGAAGAATTAGATTAACTCTAGGGCAACCTCCAATCATGTTTTAAAGAATTAATTTAAATATTCAGATTGAAAAGATAGAAAAGAGCTAAAGTATTGTCCTCAAATGTAAAAGATGGAGAACTTTGATTAAGTAGTCAATTTTGCAAGATTTTCCATTAATTCATTGTTATATAAAAATATATATATAACATAATAAGATATGTAAATATATATAAACATTAAATATCAATATTAATAATTAATAAATAGAAATGATTAATTAATTAATTAGAAAAAAAGTAAATAGATGTACCTTTTCGTTTGAAAAGGCACGATAAGGCTTATATAAAGCCCTACAGATGTAATTGTAAATCATCATCATTCATCTTCAATATTCATTTTATATTTTCAATATGGAGTTATTTTCTATTGGTTAATTATTAACTTGAGTAATCCTTGAAAATATCCAGATACGGATATTACATTGGTATCAAAGCGAATATGATTCCGGCTTGCGGCCAAAATTGTCAAGGTTTCCTTGAATTTAGGTCTTTGATCTCATAGTGGCTTTTAGCCATCCCTATTCAAAGTTTCTCTGGTAAATATTGGTTTATGACCAAAAACTGGCCTTGGCCATTCGAATTTCATTGAAGAAGTATTAATTCCACTCCAAATATGAAGGACCAAGAGGGAAAAAGGAAGAAGTTAAAAAAGAAAAAGAATTATCCACAAGAGAGAAAAAAAAATGGGAAAAAAGTTAAAAAATATAATTCATAAAACCACACATGGTTTTATGAAATAGCCCATGGTTTTACTTACGATATTTAAATTATAAATAAGTTTTATAAAGTATGCTTTGAGGAAAAAGCATCATGAACCGAAACGCAACGTTATATAAAAATATATATATAAACATTAAATATCAATATTAATTATTAATATTAATATATATTTGTTGCCCGCCGATTGCACACCAGCAGCAGAAACTTTCCAAAAGCTTTCTCCTCACTTGAGAAAGTGGGAGAGGTGTGACCTTGGGGGCAAGCACAGAGCTAGGTACTGTCACCTACTCCTAGCTCCTCCGTTTAGGCTAACTCTTAACGAAGCCAAGGGGGGTAGTCCCTACAAAAGAGTTTCTATGGCTCTTAAGTTGTTTAAGTGTTTTTAATGGTTATGGATGTGGATGGGTGTTGTTTAGGAGTTATTATGATGAGATATGTTTATTTATTATGAATTCTGAACACAAGACAAAGCAATCCACGTTGCTATCACAAGAATTAGAACATAGACAATAATTTGAGAACTCAAGAAATGATAAAGCATTCACAGATATAAACTTTTAATCAAAATATCCAATGGACAAATGGCCCAGATTATTAATAGTGCGTAAAAGAAAGAACCAGTGCCTATGGAGTCAACTTATCCGAGATGCTTCGAGCGTAAAGATGATGTGAATCTCACAATAATGCCAGTGAATGTTTATTGCGCTTAATCTTGGTTAATTTTAAAGTTTTTAGATGATCTTGCTTACGGTTTCAGCGAAAGGTATCAAGAGATCGACCGGGAAAGTCTTCCGAGCTACTCCGTTCGAGACATGACGGCCCGCCCAGTATCCCAGGCTGGTTTTGCGAGGATTGACCAGCTAGCTGAGACTCTAAACAGCGGGGAGTTCCGGCGCCCTTACTAGGAATGACTTGGGAAACTTTCTACAACGTCGGTGCATTGGTTATGGGTAAAAATTTTATTGTGTTTTTATTTACGAACTTAACAAGCCCGTTCACCGTTCTGAGTACGAGCCCAACTCGAAAGTCAACAGAGCATACTAGGTGAAAGATAATCAACGAAGTAAATTAATTAGGGGAATGTGAGTTGCAAAATTTTATTAAGTAAATTAATTAGAACCCTCTGACAGAGAGCACTCTTGACTTTGTCTTATGACAGAAGTTCAAGAGTCTTAGCTAAACTATATGCTTGATGCAAGGATATGCAGTGGGAATGCTCTCCGATAGAGAGTGCTCTTGACTTGAGTTCCGACAAGTTGAAAAGACTTAAGAATTAATTAGTTAAACTTGAAAAAAGAGTAAAAGACTAATCTATCCAAGAATCTCTTTCAGGTTTTTAGGCCTTAATCGGAAGAGCATGGGGGTAAGTAAAAAACCACGATAAAAATTAAACAACTCTCCGATAGAGAGCACTCTTGATCCACCTTATGGTGAGATTCAAGAGATTTTGATTCTTTTTTATTTAAACTTTTAAATGAAATAAAAGCAACTCACTAGCAATTAATCAAACAAATTTTCTTTTCTGGAGACTTTTATGTAAGCGAAAATGAAATCAAACCTAATCTAGCATGAAAATAGATTGCATGAGAGGAAACTAACGAGAGTATGCTAATGAAATCAAATCTAACTTAATTTTTAACCAAATGAAACTAATTATCCATATTCTACTTTCATCATTTTATTTATTTGCAAGTATAAAGTAAAGTAAAGAAAAACTTGAAATATGGACAATGGTGATACAGGCTTCCCCCAAACGGGGGAAGTGGGGTGTGGGAGTCGTTATCCCACTTGCTCTTTTATTAATTTTTTACAATGCTTTTTTTTTATGCCTTTTTTGCTTCTTTTCTTATCCTTGGAAGGCTTCTGGAGCAAGCTGTAGAAAGGGGACTGAAAAAAGGGGATTATAAGTCTTTTTTACGCTTGAATCTTCAATTTTTTGCCAGCACTTCCGCTGTACCTGTTGTAATCCACTTATTTGTACCATAGTTGGATTACCTGAGGAGCCGCCAGTTGACAAACATGTCCAATGTTTGATTCCAGTGTATCAGTTGATCTGTCTTCATGTCTAGCAAATATTGGCTAGCCAGTTTTTTATTTGAATAATTTTGACCATGGTCCCGCGGGGTTTGTAATAAAGTGTGCTAGTAGGGTATTTTTTGAGTGGTTCGGTCTCCTGAGACGTAGAATCTCAAATAAGGTATTCCAGGGAGTTTTTTGCCCCTGACAATTATGCTTTGCCTTCAGCCGAGTATAATTGACGAGGTTTTCTCCCGCTTCCTCCAAAGCTGGAATGCCCGATGTTGAATTCTGGCGCTTGGGGGGTTATTAAAGCCTAACTGAGTGTTATAAACCTACTAGGCATTATTTAGGTAGAGCATGGTCATGTCCTAAGTCATCTAGACATATAAAAAAATCTCGAAAAAATCTTTTTCGAACGGGGAAAAAAATATTTTTTAAATTTTTTATTATTTTTCTAAGTTTTTGGGTTAATTTTTCCATAAATTAAATGGAAAAAACCCGTTTGTAATAAATCGGTCATCTGAACTCCGAATTCAGTGATTAAAGGCTCTAACCTTAAGCCAAAAATCATTCTTGATCGACCAGCCAGTCAGAACCAACTTTCAGATCATCAATCGGACACATAACGCCATTTTTCTCAAAAAAGTCATTTTCGAGGAAAGAAATGATTTTTTATTAAAAAATGATTATTTTGGAGAAAATTAAAAGTCTCCAAATTAATCCAAATTCAGCGAAATAAAAGGCTAAATGACATCTCATTAGGCATTTATGATGTTTGGAGTTGTCATAACTCAGCTTCAGTCAGCACTCAGTGAGCAATAAATTTATATTCAGTTAACGAGTTTGTCATCTTCAGCTAAACTCCCGAATTTGATGAGATGGAGAGCACTTATTGGTCTGATGATTTGATCGAGGTAAAGACTGAAGTTTACACCAGCAGTGGCCTCTCCAAACCTAGTAGTGGTGGCCAGGGCGATTAGGTCTGGTTTTTTGGTTTTTGGGTTTTGGGTTCTTCATTCATTGTATAAATAGAGACTCCTTTAGCTCTATTCAGAGGGACTTTTGTAGCAGAGTTACTCTGAGAAAATTGTATCAAGCATTTGCTTTAATTTGTTAATAAAGATCAGACTTTGGAGGTCCATGAGCTCTTGGATGTGGTAGTTTTTTGCAATTGGTTGAGGTGATATTGTCTCTAACCCCTATTTCTTTGATGCTTATGTGAAATTAAATTGTTTATTTGTTAGTTCAAGAGGGCCATTGTCGGCACAGTAGAATAATCATTTGTAGTTCAACTTGATTGTTTATGCGAAGTAGATTAGTATTTTGATGGACATGAGTAATCAGTATATACGTAATGTTGATCATGATTCAATTTTCTTAACATACTAGCATGTATTTTGATCTCACGTTTTGTGTTGAGTTGTAGTGTGTTTTCAGGGTTCACAGGTTGAAGAAGGGTGTGAGCTCAGCTGCTTCTATCACAGGCTTCAAGCAACCTTTTTAATCTAACACTTTCATTGCAGGACCCACAAAGATCTTCTTCTTCAAAATACAAAAAGAAAGCTAGGAGTCTAGCTCTCTCTCTTGGGTTCCATCCATAATTTCAAATACTTTCTTGGTTACCGAACTTCCCTCTTCTAGTTCTCTCTTTGCTCCTTGATCCTCTTGTTTTTCTTGCTTGCTAGCATTTTCCTCCTTGTTTGGTTTTGCCCTTTCTTATCTTTTCTTCATCGCTGCCCCGTTTTACTCTTTTTACCACTCATTTTCTTCTTTTTGGACAGCCCTAGTATGCCCTAGTTTATGCCCCTTTTTTGCCTCTTTTTGCCCTAGTTTTTGGGCCTTCTTCCATCTTGTTTTTGGCCTTTTCTTCCCCTTTTTGTTCGCTGTCTTATTTTTTTATTTTTATGACAGTCATCTTCCTTCTTCATCGCTGCCCCGTTTTCATCATTTTTTATACTCCTTTGGCCTCATAGTTGGCTGCCCTATTCTTCCATTTTCTTGTCTTTGACCTTCTCTTTGTTTTCCTTCCTTCTTCCTATCATTTTCTTCTTATTTTCAGCCTTCTTTGCCTTACTCTTTTGCTCTTATTCAAACTTTTTCTTTTCCCTTTTTGCAAAGTTCAAGAAAAGTTTCAAGTAAAAGTAAATCACTCTCCTTTTTTTTACGCAAATTTTAATGATAGTAGAGTTGTATGCTTTTATTTGAAAAGCCCTTTCAAGAATTAAATACCTAAAGGCAAATTGTAATAATTTCAATAAAGTACTTTTGTTTGAGTCGGATTTTTAAGTCCCCACTCTCATCCTCCCCCATTTGGGGAGGCTTGTGTTGTGTTTACTTGTGTATGCTTAGGTTATATTTGCTTGTCTTCATCATTATTTGCATCTTATTCTTAGAATACTAATTGTTAATCCATTACATCTAATTCATTAATTAAGTTGATTACTCTATTTTTAAATTGTTTATCTTTCTAAGTAAATCAACTACTTAAATCTTTTGAATCACACCATAAGGTGGATCAAGAGTGCTCTCTGTCGGAGAGTTTAAATAAATCATCTTTGTTTTTCGTTCACATTGTTTAATCAATTAACTCTTAAGTAAGACTCTTGAACTTGCAAAAACACAAGTCAAGAGTACTCTCTATTGGAGAGCATCCTTAGTTTGCACAATCCTTGCATTAGTCTCATCTAGATTAGATAAGACTCTTGAACCTCTGTCATAAGACAACGTCAAGAGCGCTCTCTGTCGGAGAGTCTAATTAATTAACTTAATAAAACCTTCAACACACGCACCCCTTTTAATTAATTAACTTCGTTTATCATCCTTCACCTAGTATGCTCTGTCGACTTTCGGGTTGGGCTCGTACTCAGAACGATGAACGGACTTGCTAAAGTTCGCACAAGAGTAACTTAATTAAAACTTTTACCCCATAACCAACACACCGGCGTTGTTTCGTTTAAATACCGAGGCATGTGGGTAAATTCCAAGTGTGGGTGCCGGGCAACCCAATCTGGACTCAGGTAGTTAAGTTATTGAACACTTAGCTGTGATCCCAGACAGGTCCGACATGTCTTCGAACGGAGCCACTGAAGGTATTTCCGGTTAGGATATCCAGACACCTTAAGCAAGATCACCATTAAAATCTTTTAAAACCTACCAAGAGCACTCGCACAATCTAATACTCACTAGCTTAATTTCTAAACTTTTCATTTTATTCACGCATTTCATTGACTCCATAAGGCACTGGTCCTTGGTTATATGTGAATAATTATCTATCTTGATCAATTGTCTGTGGTTCATTTCAATTGTTACATCTGAATGCTTGGTTAAAAGTCTGGAATCTTTGCTTATTTGTGTAATCTCTTGTTAGCAACGTGGATTGCCTCTGATTAATCATCATTCTCTTAATAAACAAACACTTCTAATTACATTAAACCCCTAAACAACACCCATCCGCATCCGTAACCTAAAAACACTTTAACAACCTTAAGAGCCTTAGTAAACTCTTTGTAGGTACTACCCCCCTTGGCTTCGTTAGGAGTTAGCCTAAATGGAGGAGCTAGGAGTAGGTGACAGTACCTAGCTCTATGCTTGCCCCCAACGTCACACCTCTCCCACTTTCCTAAGTGAGGAGACAGCTTTCATTAGATTTCTGCTGGTGTGCAATCGGTGGACAACACCTGTCACAAAAGTAAAAAATCAGCAAGCTAACAATACTAAAAGATGATGGAAAAGACAATGCAAAAATTAAAAAATTTAGAAAATTTTGTACTAAGAAAAAATTTTGAAAATTTTACATGCAAAGAACAAACTTTTCCCTAGATCTAATGAATGATATTAGATCTAACAATGCCTTAAAAGATAGATCTAAATATGAGTATTGAAAGAGTGGATCTACTTCTTGAGCAATGCAAAAAAGTAAAGAGAAAGGTAGAGAAGGAAGTTTCTTGTGGATGGAACACAAGAGATGGAGGGAGAATCCCGACTTTCTTTCGTATGAGAAGAACACGATCCTTGTAGGCCCTGCAATCACAAAGTGTTAAACAACCTGTTGCTTGAAGCTTGCGCTAGATGTAACTGAACTCATACCCTTCTTCAACCTGTGAACCCTGATAATACCAAAACTCAAATACAAGTGAGATCATATCACATGAAAAGTATGCTAAGATAATTCAACCAAGATTAATATTACGTATAACTAACTACTCATATTCATCAAAATTATAACCTACTTTGCATAAATAATCAATTTGAAACCACAAACAATTACTCTACCGTGCCAACAATGGCCCATCTTGAGCTTAACAAAAAAACTGATCTCATTCAAAGTAAAAGGTAATGGGTTAGAGGCAGTATCACCTCAACCATGAAATATTTACCACATGCAAAGCGCTCATGGACCTCCAAAGTCAAAATTCTTATTAATGAAATCCAAGCAAAGCTTGATACAATTTCTACAGAGTAACTCCAGCCCAAAATTTCCACCCCGAAGAGCTCAAAAGAGCCTCTTCTTATACAATGAGAGAAGGCCTAAAACCCTTACACCACACCATGCAGGGAGGGTGCAATACCTAATGATCAAGCCACGTTGAAGCACAAAACGTAAGATAATGAGGGTAGGAATGAGGGGAGGCCTCCACAAAACGTAAGATAATGAGGGTAGGAATGAGGCAAGGCGCCCCCACTCCCAACCCTTACCAACCAGCTGCAACCAATGAGAGGGATCCATAAGCCAAAGCGTGAGCTCCCAAGCCTTTGACGTGAGGAAGAGGAAGAGCACACGTGAGGCAAGAAGAAGGTAGGCGTGCTAGGTTTGGAGGGGCCCAAGGCTAGGTATGGAGGAGCCAATACCTAGAAACCAATAACACATGTCACACTTCAACCTCGATCAAATCAACGGGCCAATAGATAAGCCCCAACTCATCCAAATGTGGTCATCACTGAAGGAGGCGAGTTGGCTAAGTAATTGAGGACTCAATGCTCACTGAAGCCGATTTGTGCCAACCCCAATCATCATTAATGCCCAATGCCATGTCATTCTACATTTCATTTCGTTCAATTCGGATTAATTTGGAGAGATTTGGATTTTCTCCAAAATAATCATTTTTATTATTTAATCAATAATTTCTCCAAAACTGACTTTTTTGAGAAATTATGAGTTATGAAGCCAAATGATGATCTGAAACTTGGAGCTAGCTGGCCAAATGCTCATGAATGATTTTTGGCTTAAGGTTAAATCCTTCAATCACTGAAAAATGGACCCCGAATGGCTGACTTATTACAAATTGAATTTTTCCATTTAAATTATGGAAAAATTTAATTAAAAACTTAGGAAAAATTAAAAAATTAAAATTTGATGCGTCCGGTAAAAAACTTTCGGAATTTTTTTTGAGGGTCCTAGTGACTTAGGACATGACCATAGTCTATTCTAATAATGTCTAGTAGGTTTATACATACTCAGTTGGGCTCTAATAACCCCCCCAAACCCAGAATTCAAAATTGGGCAATCCAGCTTTGGAGGAAGCGGGAGAAAACCTCGTCAATTATACTCTGCTATAGGCAAAGCATAATTGTCAAGGGCAAAAAACTCCCTGGAATACCTTAGTTGAAATTCTACGTCTTAGGAGACCGAACCACTCAAAAACACCCTACTAGCACATTTTATTACAAACCCCGCGGGGCCATGGTCATAATTACTGAAAATAAAAACTGGCTAGGCACAAATGCAGATCATCTAATACACTAGAAACAAACATTTATCATGATTGTCAAATGGCGGCTCTTCAGCTAATCCAACTATGGTACAACAAATAATTATTAGTCTTTTCTTTCGTAGACTAAAAACCATAGATTTTCTTTTAATAGGGTCTACCCCCCTTGGCTTCGTTAGGAGTTGGCCTAAACGAAGGAGTCAAGAACAAGGTGACAGCCTTGACTCGAGACATGCCCCCAAGGACACACCGAGTGGCTTGAAAATTTCTGCCACGCCCCCCCTAGGTGTGTGAAAGGCGGCAACATTTTCTGGCGCTGTTGCCAAGGATAAATCTTTTTATTCCCGAGTACGACTTAACTTTTTGTTTCTGAAAAGATAAAAAATTGATAGATCTTGTCTTTAAAATTTTAAATTAAAACTCAATCCATCTGGCAACTCCACTGTTTAATATCCCTCAAAGGTATTCTCCCCGAAGGAACTCCGAAGGAGTATTTGATCTCATACCTGAGCCTAAAAGGACTTATAGAAGGAGATTAAATAGACAGAATTCTCGTAGAATCCTTGAAGATTTAGGGTCCCAATCCCTCTCAGATATCCATCATTTATTTGTAGAGATTCATATCTATCAATCTCAAGAGATGACAAATTTCTTCAAACCCCTTGACTTTTCTCAGATAGCAGGTGCTCCCCATGTCATTCCGAATGATGCTATCAAGAAGCTCCCTACATTTCAGGGCAACAATGCCATCACCGCCAAGTCTCACCTTCAGAAGTTTGAAAAGCTCTTGGTTAGTTATTGCAATGATGCTGCCCATGACCATGATGATGTCAAAATGAAGCTCTTTGCTTTATCCTTAAAAGAAGATGCTGGAGAGTGGTACCTTGACTTAGCAGATAATTCCTACAAAACTCTTAGTGAATTCCGGGATGGTTTTAGGAAGAAATGGGGAGAGAAAAAGGAACCAAGGCATCAACTTGCTGCCCTTCATAACATAAAAAAGATGGAAAATGAACCATGGATGAGTTTAATACAAAATGCAGGCGCATTGTTTCTGATCTTCATAAAGACATCAAGCCAAATGATGCTGCTATCCTCATCTATTATATTGAAGCATTCACTGGAGATTTGAGGTATCAGTTAAGAGATAAAGAACCTGCTAATCTAAAGACTGCCCAGGAATTGGCCGAGAAAATTGAAAAGAACATGCAATCATCGAGTAAGTCCAACATACCAGGGTACACTAGAGGAAACACTTCCTACAACAAAGAATCTAAGGGAAAGGTTGTTGAATCAGAGGATAAGGAAACATCTAAAGATCCTATGAAGGAAATGGCTAAAATGATGAAAACCTTGGTAACTAATCAAAACCAACAAATAGCCAATCATGCTGCTCAGCTAAATCATATTCAGAATAGGTTGGTTATGATGGAAAAAAATCATGTTTCTCATGCACCAAGGAACTTTCAGCCAAAGCCTAATCAGATGTTTTAAAAGAAAACTCAAGAACCTAGGATTCCAAACCAGTTGGATTCAGTCAACCTAGTAGAGGATGCAATTCCATTTTGCAGGCCTTATTCTCAGTTTCAATAGGAAAGTACTTATTACATTGAAAACCAAGTAATGGAACATGGACTCCCTAAAATCAGTAGTCAGGATGCACCATCAAGCAAGCCTGAGATCGTGAACATGGTAGGCCGAACCTACCCTTTGACAAACCAACATTGGCAACAGGCCGTAGATTATAGTCTGGAAAAGGATTTCATCTCTCAAACTTATGGTGAAATGCCTTCCCAGGAAAATTCTTAGAAATGAGGAATGCTAGATACAAAGGAGCTACCTATCAGAGAAAGGAGAAGTCTACACCAACTAAACAGTACAAGCCTAAGGTAACAATTCCTCCTATTATAAACCCTCCGGTTGTTGTAGAATCAAAGCATGGCATGGGACAATGGTTAAATGATGTTAAAATTTCAGCTTATGCTACTAATATCCTTCAAATTCCTGGCCAAAAAGAAAAACTGATGAAAGTTTTAGAAAGTAGTCATAATATTGTCAACAAAATTGCTCCAAGTAATAATGTCGTCCTTGAAGATTTGCCTTTTGTCCTCGAAGATATACCTATAGTCCTTCATAGTGTTGATCCAAAAAGGGAGGATCACCCGCCTTTTTATGTCTCTCTTTTAGTTGATGATCTTCTCCTTCATAACTGCATGTTAGATTTAGGTGCTTCATCAAACGTAATTACAAGGAAGGTAATGGAACAGTTAAACCCAAGGATCACACGGCCCTACCACAATGTTTGTGCAATGGATGCAAGAGAAGTTGAAGTGGTAGGGATAATTTTAAACTTGCATGTAAAGTTGGCAAAGTATCCTGACATTGATATGACAATGGATGTTGTTGTAATCGATGTACCAGATAATTGGGGAATGCTTTTGTCCAGACAGTGGGCTGCAACTCTAGGTGGACACATACAAATAGATTGGACATACGCAACCATACCTGCATCAGAAAACACTAGGGTTATACTTCACAGAGAAAAGGAAAGAAAGTGGCATGTAGAGAATCCTAAGAAGCCTAGAAATGAATTTGTGCATTGCACTGACAACTTTGGAAACTATGCCATCTTGTCCAACTTCATGGCCCCTATTAAAGAAAATATCAAAAATGAAAAGATAGATGAAGTTTGGAAAATGTACTTTGACGGAGCTTATTCCAAAGTTGGAAAGGGTGCAGGCATAGTTATCATTTCACCTTCTAATAAAATCTACAACTTTGCTTTTAGATTGGAGTTTGAAGCATCGAACAATGTGGCGGAATATGAGGCATTGTTTATAGGATTAGAAACTGCTAAAGACATGGGCATAAAAATGTTAAACATAAAAGGTGATTCAGACTTAGTCATCCTCCAACTTAAGAATCAGTATCAGTGTAAAAGTGATAGACAAAGGTGTTAAACTAGTAGCAACAAGGAAGGTCTTCCTGCATGCATATGTTCTTGCATGCAGAAGACTTAAAATAGGAAACCATTTATATTTAATTTACTTTTCCTAAGTTTACTTTGGAAAATAAATTAAACTGATCTAAATTAACTTTAGTGAACCACTAGTGAAAGTGAAAGTGAAATTAGGGTTTTTGCTTTACCACTAGTTAAAGCGAAAGTGAAATTAGGGTTTTCGCTTGACCTTAAGTTATAAAAGAGAGATCAATTGGTGGAGAGAACACACACACTTGTATTCCGACAGAGACAGGATACAGACAAGGAGAGAAAGTCAAACAGAGGATTTAGCCGAGAAGACGGAGGAACGAGCAGCAAGATCATCAAGCTTCGTACAGCTGGGTCGTACACTCACACAGGAGGGTGTTAAGGTTTAGCTGGGATTTGCCCAGTGACTGCATTCGTCAGGTTTGGGTGAATTTGCAGTGATTGTAGAAGTTCCATATTTTCTCATAATAAAATCTATATCTGACTGCTGCACCGGTTTTCCCATCTTGGGTTTTTCCGGGGGTTTCCATACCCAAAATAATAGTGTCAATATCGTGATGTGATGTTGTGATTTATTTCTCAGTTTTATATTCCGCTGCATACTGTAAAAGATATTCATGTGTGGTTATCAGTTGATATTTTGCATGCACTGTTTAGCCCTAGTTGAATATTAAAGGAAAATTTACATGGTATCAGAGCTCTGGTGAGCTAAAGTTGAGAGATTTGCAGCAGCAGTGATAGATCGGGGGCAAATCTATAAGAAGACACAAACCTAGACTTCAAGATCTAGGGTTTGACAGGTACACTTCACTATGGCCATGCAGTTGAGAGTTGAGGATAGACTCCAGGATGCTCAAAACTTTCCTGTATGGAAAGAAAGGATCACAAGGATCCTGGACATCAGTGCTGTTGAGGAGCACATTGACTCCACAAAGGTTGCACCCACAGATCCGGCAGATTTAGCAGCTTGGAAGAAGATTGATTCCAGAGCCATGTTGATTATCATGGATGGAGTGAAGGACCATATAGTCCCTCTCCTTTCTAGTAAGAAGACCGCAGCAGAGATGTGGACGGCTTTGGAGAGTTTGTACCAAAGCAAGAATGAGAATCGGAAGATGGTGTTGCAAGAGAGGATGTGCAGCACCAAGATGGCCAAGGGAGGAGTGGTGCCTTATCTCACGAGGCTCACACAGATTAGGGACGAGCTTGGAGCTGTTGGCTCTAAGACAATGGATGAGGAGCTAGTTAGGATAGCCCTCAATGGCTTCTCTAAGCCATGGGACACCTTTGTCAAAGGTGTTGTGGCTAGGGAAAAGCTCCCTGATTGGCAGAGACTATGGGATGACTTTGTGCAGGAGGAGACCCGCATGGGTCAAGGATCAGGCTCATCCGACAGTACCCCACAGATTGTGGATGAGGAGGCTCTAGCCCTTACAGGGAAGAGCAAGGGGAAGGCAAAGAGGTAGAAGGATGGTAAGAAGAACCTTGATGTGTCAAAGTTCAAGTGTTTTATCTGCCACAAGCAGGGACACTTTGCCTCCCAGTGCCCAGACAGGAAGAAGAAGAGTAACACTCAGATGATTGGATTTGCAGAGGTGGATGAGTTCAGCAGGAACTTCAATGAGGAGTTCTGTTTGATAGCTTGCATGGAAAGCACCACAGGGAGCAACATATGGTACATTGACAGTGGAGCATCTAATCACATGACTGGACAAAAGAGATTCTTCAAAGACTTGCAGGAGGGTGGAACAGGGATCCACGTTGAGATGGGTGATGTGCGCGGTATCAAGCGTAGGGAGTCGGCACTGTTTCATTTGAGAGGGAATCTGGCAAACCCCTCAGTTTTGCTAATGTGTTATATGTTCCAAGACTGACCAAGAACCTTATATCAGTCTCCACTCTTGACGACAAGGGATATCAAGTGAAGTTCTGTGACCATAGAGTGTATATCAGGCCTAAGGGGTCAGATAGGAGCTTGGGTCGGGTGATTGGCAGAAGGAGCGGGAAAGTGTACAGATTACACTTTGAGCCTACAAAGGCTCTAGTCAGCAGCAGCAGCAGCAGTCAAGGTGAGTTGTGGCATAGGAGGATGGCACACTTACACCATGGAGCACTGAAGCATTTGAAACAGGCAGTCATTGGAGTTCCTCAGGTACAGGAGGAAAAGCATAACCACTGTTAAGGGTTGTGCTTTGGGGAAGAACATCAAGAAGCCTTTGCCACAGAGTGAGCACAAGTCTGAGGAGCCCTTGGACTTGGTGCAATGGGATGTATGCAGAAATATGAGTGTCCATTCGTTCAGTGGTTACAGTTACTGCGTAACCTTTACTGATGACTATTCCAGGAAAACCTGGATCTATTTCCTGAAGGCCAAGTCAGAGGTCTTTGAGAGGTTCCGAGAGTTCAAGACTCTTGTGGAGAACCAAACAGGAAAGAAGATTCGAGTGTTGAGGACAGACAACAAGGGTGAGTACACTTCCAATGAGTTCATGGAGTATTGTTCGTCTGAGGGGATCAAGAAGGAGCACACTGTGCCCCATACCCCACAGCAGAATGGAGTTGCAGAGCGAAAGAACAGGACTATGGTTGGAGCAGCTAAGGCCATGCTATTTGATCAGGGATTACCACTATTCCTCTGGGCTGAGGCATACAGGACTGCAGTATACATTCAGAACAGGTGTCCCCACACAGCTTTGGGGAGGAAGACACCAGAGGAGGTCTTCACAGGCACTAGGCCAGATGTGAGTCACATTCGCATATTCGGCAGTGTCTGCTATTGTCATGTTCATGCTAACAATAGGAAGAAGTTGGACCCTTCTGGAGAGAAGGGGTTACTTGTTGGTTACAGCGAGATTTCAAAGGCATATAGAGTTTACATCCCTGCTCGCAAGAGGATCATTGTGAGCATGGATGTCCAGTTCGATAAGGACAGGGCCTTGTGGAGATCTCTGGACTTACTAGTAGAGCAGCAGCCAGCACAGGAGCCGGGAGTCAAGTTGGAGGAGCCAAATGTACAGGTACAGGTACAGACACAGAGCACATGTTCTAATGGTCAGAGGGAGTCAGGTGGACAAGATCCTTCAGTCATTGACTTGAAGGATGAGCTACAGCAGGAGACGAATATCCAGCAGCCACAGCAGGTTGACACTAGGCCAAGACCTAAGTGGTTTAGATCCACAGTGCAGGATTCCAGGCAGGTAGATCTTCCACAGACATCTTTTAGACGGAGTGTACCACCAGAGAGGCTTAGTTATATGGCACTAATGACAGAGTTGATTAACTCTGAACCTTCCAGCTTCGGGGAGGCTGCACAACATGATGTGTGACAGGAAGCTATGGTTGAGGAGTATGACTCCATTATGAAAAAACAAGTACGGGAGGTTGTGCCGAGGCCACAAGGGAAAAAGGTGGTGGGACCCAGATGGATCTACAAGGTGAAGCATGCAGCAAACAGAAGTGTGGAGAAGTACAAGGCACGCTTCGTGGCAAAGGGGTTTTCACAGAAGGAGGGTATTGATTATCAGGAGACGTTTGCCCCTGTTGCCTGGTATTCTTCCATTCGGACCATTATCTCACTAGCAGCTGAGATGGGTTGGCGTGTCCATCAGATGGACGTCAAGACTGCTTTCCTCAACGGAGTTATAGAGGAGGGGTTTGATGTATGCAAACTGCATTGAGCTCTTTATGAGCTCGAGCAGGCACCTCGAGCATGGTACTCGAGGATTGACAGTTATCTACGGGAGATGGGATTTCAGCGAAGTGAAGCTGACCACAACCTGTACTTCTTGACAAGTGAGGTGCCTCTCATACTGGTCTTATATGTGGATGATCTCTTTTTGACAGGAGATGAGAGGCTGATTGGAGACTGCAAGTCCAACCTTGCAATAGAGTTTGAGATGAAAGACCTTGGGCTGATGCATTACTTTCTAGGATTGGAGGTTTGGCAGAGAGATGGATGCTTCTTCTTCGGACAGGGGAAGTATGCAGTAGAGATCCTGAAGAGATTCAGGATGGAGGACTGCAAGCGTATGGCCATACCTCTAGTTTTCAACTGGAGGAAGATTGATGCATTAGGATCAGACGGATTTGATCCTACCTTGTATCGCCAGCTTATCGGATCGATTATGTATCTGGTCAACACTCGACCAGACATCAGCTTTGCAGTCAACTCTTTGAGTCAGTTCATGGTGAACCCTTAGAGAGTGCATTGGACGGCTACGAAGCACATACTTCGCTACATCAGAGGTACAGTGGAGTATGGATTGGGTTATGAGCGCAGGGGGAGTGTACAGTTAGCAGGTTTCACAGATGTTGACTGGGCAGGATGTGTAGAGGACCGGAAGAGTACTTCATGTTGTTGTTTCAGCATCGGATTAGGGGTTGTCTCTTGGTTCAGCAGGAAGCAGAAGTCAGTTGCATTAAGCTAGGCAGAGGCCGAGTACATGGCAGCTAGCATGGCTACTTGTGAGGGTATGTGGCTAAGGAAGTTACTTGCAGGGTTGTTCGAGTGTGAGCTAGAGGCTACAGTAGTTCACTGTGACAATCAGCGTGGCATCAGGCTATCTGAGAATCCAGTGTTCCATCACCGGAGTAAACACATAGACATCAGATACCACTTCTTGAGAGATTGTGTTCAGAGGGGAACCATTCGGTTGGAGTACATACAGACAGATGAGCAGGTGGCAGACACTTTCACCAAGGCACTTTGCAGACAGAGTTTTGTGAAGTTTAGGGATAAGTTGAGGTTGCTACAGAATCCCTTCCTCATTGAGAGGGAGTGTTAAACTAGCAGCAACAAGGAAGGTCTTCCTGCATGCATGTGTTCTTACATGCAGAAGACTTAAAATAGGAAACCGGTTGTATTTAATTTACTTTTCCTAAGTTTACTTTGGAAAATAAATTAAACTGATCTAAATTAACTTTAGTGAACCACTAGTTAAAGCGAAAGTGAAATTAGGGTTTTTGCTTTACCACTAGTTAAAGTGAAAGTGAAATTAGGGTTTTCGCTTTACCTAAAGTTATAAAAGAGAGATCAATTGGTGGAGAGAACACACACACTTGTATTCCGACAGAGACAGGATATAGACAAGGAGAGTAAGTCAGACAGAGGATTTAGCCGAGAAGACGGAGGAGCGAACAGCAGGATCATCATCCTTCGTACAACTGGGCCGTACACTCACACAGGAGGGTGTTGAGGTTTAGCTGGGATTTGCCCAGTGATTCTGCCGGGTACCGCATTCACCAGGTTTGGGTGAATTTGCAGTGATTGTAAAAGTTCCATATTTTCTCATAATAAAATCTATATCTGACTGCTGCACTGGTTTTCCCATCTTGGGTTTTTCCGGGGATTTCCATACCCAAAATAATAGTGTCAATATCGTGATGTGATGTTGTGATTTATTTCTCAGTTTTATATTCCGCTGCATATTGTAAAAGATATTCATGTGTGGTTATCAGTTGATATTTTGCATGCACTGTTCAGCCCTAGTTGAATATTAAAGGAAATTTACATAAGGAAGTACAGAAATATGGGATACCATGGACTGGTTTGATGCACTCAATCTTCAGAAAATCCCTAGGGAAATGAATGGTTTAGCAGATAATTTGGCAGTAGCAGCTTCCACCCTTCAACCTTCAAATGAGATGATTAGTGGGAATGGAAAAATGGAAATAAATTTCAGGCCTTCAATTCCTGATAATGTAGATCACTGGCAGGTATTTAATGATGATAAACAACTCTTAAGGTTCATCCATAATCTCCAGGAGTTTGAAGGTTGCAACATCAATTATCAGCAAGAGGGTAAAGAGTATCAGGAGGATATGGATAATTTAAGAAATCACATTCCAAGTAGCCTTATAGCTTTTAAAAAGTTGTTTGATAGATAGGATCATCACAAAAATAAAAAAGAGTCAATAAAAATTGGGGATTATATGGAAATAAATATAGGTACAGACAAGGACCCCAAGTTAATAAAAACTGGAAAAGGTACTTCGGAAAAGGAAAGGAACAGTTTAATCAATCTAATCAAAGAATATAGAGATGTGTTGGCCTTCAGTTATGATGAACTTAAAGCTTATCGGGAAGATGTGTTTCAACACACTATTCCCCTCACAGAAGAAGCCAAGGAGGTCAAACCTTTCCGACAAAAACTTAGGTGAATAAATCCTAAGTCGGCCCCCATTGTTCAGAAGGAACTTCAAAAAATGTTAGCAGCAGGGGTCATAGCACCTACTAGACATTCATCATGGTGCTCCAACCTAGTTGTTGTTAGAAAGAAGAATGGGTCAATTAGAATATGTATAGATCTCAAGAATCTCAATACATCATGCCTAAAAGAAATTACCCATTGCCCGACATGGAAACATTACTTCAAAGAGTAACTGGTTCAGGAATGATGTCCATGTTGGATGGCTTTTCAGGATATAAGCAGGTGTTAGTAAATAAAGAAGATCAACATAAAACAACATTTACCGCACCGTGGGGCACTTACAAGTTTTTAAGAATGCCTTTCGGCTTATTAAATGCAGGTGCCACTTTCCAGAGAACCATGGACTTTGCCTTCAAAGAACTCATAGGCAAAGTGATCGTAATCTATCAAGATGACTTAACTGTTTTTTCGAAAGAAAGATTTGATCACATAAGTCATCTTAGGCAGGTATTTATGAGGTGTTGTAAATATGGCATTTCCTTAAATCCTGCCAAGTCAATCTTCAGGGTTGATGAAGGCAAATTGTTAGGACACATCATCTCCAAGGATGGGGTCAAGGTTGATCCTGAACGAGTAGAGAGGCCATTAAGAAGGTCCCCTTGCCTCAGAATTTAAAAGCTCTCCAGTCTTTCAACGGTCAGATAAATTTCATAAGGAGATTCATCCCAAATTTAGCAAAACTAATGAAACCTCTACAAAAATTATTAAAAAAAGATGCTAAATTTGTGTGGACAGATGAAGGGAAGGATGCTTTCAAAAGTATCAAAGATGTTATATCTAGATCACCTGTTTTAATCAGTCTGGATTATTCAAAAGAGTTTAAGATTTTCTCTTCACCTCGGAAGACACCATTGCTGGTGTTTTGCTTCAGAAAAATAGTGAAGGACAAGAGCAGCCTATAGCCTTTATGAGTAGAGCCTTGCAAAATTCAGAATTGAAGTACACTTCCATGAAAAAGCAAGCTTATGCGCTTGTCAAGTCCCTTAAACATTTTAGAACTTGTGTCGGATACTCTAAGATCATTGGGTATGTACCCCATGCAGCTATCAAAGACATCATGTCTCAGCAAGATTGTCTAGGCGTCAGGGGCAAATGGGTTTAAAAGATTCAAGAATATGACTTAGAGATAAAACCCACTAAATTGATTAAGGGACAAGGGCTTGCAAAGATGCTAACTCAGGGGAATGAGAAAGCTTTAGGAATGATTTGTCAGAACAGTAATCCAGAACAAGGTGTATCAGAAGAGCTTCAAAGATTAGAGCAGCAACCTTGGTATTCAGACATCATCTTTTTCCTTCGTAACCTTACATGCCCTGATCACTTACTTGGCCATAAACGCAGAGCATTAAGGTTAAAAGCAACTAAGTATTGTTTAACAAATGATTGTCTAGGTTGGAGAAACCCAGACGGCTTAATACTTTTAGATATGTTGATGAACCTAAGTCCAAGAGACTCACAATTGAGTTCCATGCAGGATTTTGTGGTGGGCATTTTGCAACTAGAACAACCACCCACAAAATCCTTAGAGCAGGTTATTATTGGCCAAACCTTTTTTCAGACGTGCATAAGTTTGTCAGAAGTTTCCCTCAGTGTCAGTTGTTCACCGGGATGCAAAAGACGAAAGCTTTTCCCTTAAAACCAATAGTAGTCCAAGCCCCTTTCCAACAGTGGGGGCTTGATTTCATCGGTAAGTTCAAAGACAATTCAAGCAATGGTTATTCTTGGATACTTACCGCCACAGATTATTTCACCAAGTGGGTAGAGGCAATACCCACCAAGAAGGCAACCGATGTTGTAGTCATGGATTTCCTAGAAGATTCGGTGTGCCAGCCAGAATTATCACAGATAATGGCCCATGTTCCAGTTCTTCATAAATGTCATCTTTTTGCTTCAAATATGGCATTGTCTTATCGCATTCATCCAACTATTATCCTCAAGGAAATGGTCTAGCTGAGTCAAGTAAAAAAACCTAATGACCATAATCAAGAAAACAGTTGGTGATAATAAGAAAGCATGGGATAGCAAGATTAAGTATGCATTATGGGCTGATCGGATTACCAAAAAGAGTTCAACCAGAGAGAATCCTTCTGAACTTGTCTATAGCCTAGATGTCACCTTACCAATCCATTTAAAGCTTCCAGTGTATCAGCTTCTTCAGAACTTTAGCTCAGATCAAGATGCCATTCAGAACAAAGTTAACCAGTTGATTGAGTTAAATGAGAACAGAAGGACGTCCCTTGACCAGAGTATCAAAAATTCAGATAAAATCAAGAGGACTTTTGATAAATCTACCAAACCTGGATCCTTTCAAGTAGGTGATACAGTTTTATTATGGGACAAACGGAGGGAAAAACCGAGAAAACATGGAAAGTTTGACAGCCTATGGATGGAACCTTATATCATTGACAAAGTAGCAAGCGCTAATTCTTTCTATCTAAATAACCTAGAAGGGGAAAGGTTAAGCCTTCCAGTGAATGGCCTTCTGCTCAAGATGTTCTTCACCGGGACGGTTTGATGCCTTTATTGGCATCAGTGGTATCAGGGCCTATTTCTAAACTTATCCTTGCATGTATTTTACTTTTATATCATATTTTTGTATTATAGATGTTGTACCATAGTACTAACTTTGAAGGTTTTGATGTATATTAGTGTTGTAAAAGAGTTTTTCTTTTTGTACATTATATACTAACTTTGTGCAATAGCTTAGTTTCCCAGTTGGTTTCTTTTGTAAACACATGTTCATACCCCCTTGGGAAAATTGTAAAAAATGTCCTAGCATTTATTTTTTTATAAAAAGCTCGGCTTCCCGGACTTAAGCATCAAGTCGACTAACCCAGAGTGTTTTTTCCCTCGGTTATTATTGGTTGTTGAACAAACGACTAATAATTTTTGAGTTTTTCACTCACACCTCCAAAGTTGGGGTAGTCGTCTTGGTGTTTCGGCCTTAGGAGGTTATTAGAGCCTTCATGTCAGTGTTTTTCAACGTGCTAGGCATTGATTTTGAGTCGTATGGGCATGTTCTAAGTCCTCCTAGAGTTTCGTCAGTTTCCGAGAAAATAAAAAAAATTCCGCAAAATTAGGCCATTTTTTTATGGTTTAATTAGAAAATTTCAAAGTGTAATAAAAGTCAGATACGGAGTCCGTTTCTGACATGGGAACACTAGTTTTCACACCCGGAGCATCCACTTTACTCCAAGGACCGCTTTCGACATTAGTCAAACAACCAGAACACCCCGTGGAGCATTAGTCAACTAAAGATGCATCAAAAGGGCATTTTAATTCTAAATTAGAACATTTTGGCATAAAGGACAAAGTTGAAAAAAGTCAGAATAATTAAAAAATAATTAAAGGGGTGACATGGAATGACATCACCATAAAGTATGCGACTCGTTTCAAGTTTAAGTGGTGAATACATTGTTTTATGGAGATGACGTCAACCATGGAGGGATTCACGCTAAACTCCAAACCGAAAGTCATGTGTGCATATGTGGTGGACCCCCTTTCAAGATGGCATTGTTTAAATATTAAATTTTGGTTTGGCGCATACATTGTTTTATGGTAATGATGGAAACCACTTCACGTGAAGTGAAGCTCACGCGTGAGGTGGAAGGAGTGGTCCACCCATCTCAAACATTGGAGTTTTGATATGTGATCACGCTTTGGTTTAAATTCAAACCTTGGTTTATGCTAGCGCATGCATGTGGAGGATGACGTGAATCCATTTCACCAACTCATCAAACTACGTGTGGAGGAGTAAAGGAAGCCGATTTTGTGATTTGGCAGTTAAATGGAGTTGGTTGGCAAGTGATTATGAGTTAACAGAGAGAGGTGTCACTCACCTCTGCAGTTCAACTCAGTCCTTCTTCACTTCAACTCAGTTTCTCTTCAGTTCAGAGTGAGATAACTCCGGGTTTATCTTCAGTGTGGGTAGCCCCCAGGGGATTGGCTCTGGCTATAAATAAAGCCTCTGCCTCTCTCACAAACTAGTTTGGTTTGGAGCAAGAAAGTGCAAGCTGTTGTAACCTATATGCTATTGTTATTTTTTGTGGAATAAAAGAAAGCTTTGAAGGCTAGTGGTGGTGTTCTTTGTTGTGTGGATTCAGATTGTCATGCATTATCGAGGTAAAAAGTTGTGTTGTTCCAATTTTTCTTCAATATTTGTGGCTTAGATCTTTCCTATGATGGTTTCTCTAAACTGGTAGGAATAGGAGTTGAAAGTAAGAGTACTTTAATTCCTGTATTATCATTGTATGCTTTGAGGTCCAACATTGCATGCTAAATAAGTTTATTTTCATGCATTTTTTTAAACCTCTTTTTATATGTGATTTCAAGATCTCACCGTATTGTTTGAGTTTCTGTTCAGCTACAAGTTTCCCAGCTTCAAAACGATGGGGATCTAGTTTCATGCTCCCCTTTTCAAGGCAAATACGAAAGACATAGTCCTTCGGTACCCCACTACGAAGTGTTTCAAAGCAAAACCCCCAGCAGCAAAAATACTCTTTTCTCTTTCCTTTCTCATTCTTAAAAATTATTTTCCCCCTTGTTACCCAACTTGTTCACTTAAGATCCTAGCATTAAAAAGTATAAATCTTGCACTTAGATCTAGTTTTCAAGTTCTTTTATCAGATCTACTAAGCATTGCTCATCTATCTTGAATAGATCTAGCATAATGAAATCGTCTTTTGCATGGCATTTTAAAATAAATCTATAGCTTGCATGCATTAGCTTTTTCTTTCAAAGTTTAAAGTGATATCTAGCATAAGAGTGCATATCATATTGGCTGTCCAAAAGGCAAGCCAAGATCCCAAGGAAAGCTTGCTTTCCTTGGTCCTCTTTTGCTCTTTTGTCTTACATTTTTTAACTTAGAATTTTTTGGGTATTTTTTGTGTTGTCCAAAGACACTTCTAAAGTGTTTTTGGGCACCTTTTACTAAACTTTGTTTGCTGGTTTTTAGCAGGTATGTTCGAAAAGATGAGGATACGTTGCCCAAAAACCAATTTGTGGGCCATCCGGAGCTTCCAGGAGGCTTCCCCTTTAGCTGGGCTTCTTTTCCTTATATTTTGTAAGCCTTTGGATCCCAGATAACAAGGACCAAAGGGCATTTCTCCTAAAACATTGTAATAAAGTAATAAAAAGCAAGTTTGAGTAGGCTCTTTCGAGCCAACTCCCCATCCCCCCAAGGGAGATTCTGCGTTTTTTGTGATTTTGTGATTTTTTCAGTTTTTTCTAGTTTAGTTGTTTTTAGTAGCATTGTATACTTTGAATCATAAGCATTTCAATATCTTTTACAAATTCAAAGTAATCATACTACTTACCCCATGACTTCCCGATTGACCCGAAAGGGGAAAGAGATGTGTGGTAGGACTAATTAGACAATCCGTGAGTTGTGTTTTGTATTTTTTTGTTATCTAAAATCAGCCCCTCCTCACTTTCCCAATTGAGGTCCATTTGGACCGAAATAGATTCCTGGAGGTTTTTTTATTTTTAACAAGAACACAAGTTTAAAATCCTTAAAAAATTACCAAGACTCCTTCCCCGTATGCTCTACACCGCTGTAGCTTGTCTGATCAGTTGACTGTATCAGAAAGGGATACGAGTTACTAGATTTAATAGGAAAATCCACACAAGTGATTTTCTCGAGAACTCGGGAGGTTGCAAAGGGTAACTACTACAGAGTCATGGGCTACTCCAAGCAGGTTCATCCTCGCCCCATTGGACACTTGGTGTTACCGCTTTAGCACTCAGTTAGAAGGGACTTGACTTGTTGGGCCAAACCCACAATTAACCCATGCCCTTAATTACTCATTAACAATTTTAAAACTGACCAACGAGACAACTGCATTACTTACATGACACAACAGCACTCCACTTTTACAAGCACTCCATATTCATCGGCACTGGTATGTTTTACTTTCAATGCTTAAATCAATTATTGCTAATTGTCGTGAATGAAGCTTACATTGTCATATGTTGTTGATGTGATCTCTTTCTTGCAATAGTCCGTTCTGTTATTTTATCAATTTCATATAACTCCTAGATTTAGTCTTTTCTTTTGTAGACTAAAAACCATAGATTTTCTTTTAATAGGGTCTAGCCCCCTTGGCTTCGTTAGAAGTTGGCCTAAACGGAGGAGTCAAGAATAAGGTGACAGCCTTGACTCGAGACTTGTCCCCAAGGACACACCGAGTGGCTTGAAGATTTCTGCCACATCCCCCCCAGGTGTGTGAAAGGTGGCAACAGTCTCCACGTCAGAAATGGACTCTGTATCTGACTTTTATTACATTTTGAAATTTTCTAATTAAACCATTAAAAAATGGCCTAATTTTGCAGAAAAAAAAATATATATATTTTTTCTTAGAAACTGACGAAACTCTAAGGGGACCTAGTACATGTCCATACGACTCAAAATCAATGCCTAGCATGTTGAAAAACACTAACACGAAGGCTCTAGTAACCTCCTAAGGCCGAAACACCAAGACGACTACCCCAACTTTGGAGGTGTGAGTGAAAAACTAAAAAATTATTAGTCGTTTGTTCAACAACCAATAATAACCGAGAGAAAAAACACTCTGGGCTAGTGGGTTTGATGCTCAAGTTTGGGAAGCCAAGCCTTTTATAAAAAATTAAATGCTAGGACATTTTTTACAATTTCCTCAAGGGGGTATGAACATGTGTTACAAAAAAAATAACAAAAAGTTTCCAGAGGAAGGTTGAATGACTTCTAAACTTTGAATAGTGAACAAGTGTTTGTTCTCATCACCCAACTCACTTGATAATACCGACTAAGTATGACTTAGTAGGTAACAGGTAGGTCAATGGTACTCAAACATACATCCAATGTAAGTACATAGTGGGCAAAGGTAGCTCCTAATGCTACTAGATCACGAGCAAGAAAAGAATGGTATATAGCTAAAAGAAGTGTAGAAACAAAGCATGACAAGTATAAAGGATGCTAGGGCACACAGAACTAGAAGTCGAGATCAACTGAAGGGGGGGAGAAGCAAGCTCCTCATCCAAATCATCGATCATTACAAAGGGGTTGGCACACTCTCTCAAAATGTCATCTAGTGAATACCTCGACTTTAGGGGTATTGGATGTGTAACCTTGGGAGAAACCCTAGATTGAAGAGGTCAATCACTCCTAACATCAAAGGACAGGGGTAAGAATCTCTTAACGGAACAATAGGTGGTCAGCCCGTTATCCACTAAATTTGCACTTGAGTGGATTTCCAAAAAGCCATCGAAGTGATGCTCAAGTCAGTTGTTCATTATCAATGGTCATAGGTCCAGAAGACCTTTCAGGGCCATTTTTTAATAATTGCATGTTCATACCCCATGGGGATTTTGTAATAAATGTGCTAGTATTGCAAACTTTTTGTAAAGGACTTGGCTTCCTAGGACTTAGACGTCAATCCAATCATTCGCTTAATTAGGCTATTTTTGGCACCCTAGGGTACAAAAACCCCTGATAGCCTACCTTAAGCCTACATTAAGTCATATTTTATTATTATTTGGTTTTAATTTTAAGTTGACATTTTATAATTATAAATTCGTCGTCTTAAGCCATGTAGGCCTAGTTATTTTTTGTAATAAGTGAGTATGAGATCATATAGATAGATCTCCTCACTTTCATTTTATATCATGAGACAAGTGGGATTATTACTATATTACTGTTTTTGCCCTAACTAGGGCTCTTTGGAGAGGATGCGCTATTCTTGAGGAGGATTTGTTGGGGTTAAACAAGCTGGTTTTGGAAATTCTTTGGATAAAGTTTCTTTTTTGGTGATGCTTAGATTTGTTGGCACAACACAAGCACATTAAGTTCTAGTTTCTTAACTTCTTGTTTATTGTAGGTGGATGATGCATGTTCTTGTTTGAATGGTAGCAATAGGACTGCATTTTCTTAGGGTATGCCATTACCAGCCATTTGTCACCTCAAAGAGAAGAGGGATGTTTCCTATGTGAAAGTTTCTCTAGGGTTTGTCCGTAGGTTTCTAGGGTAGTTGTTTGCCTAGGTTAGATCTCCTCCTTTTGGCCATCCTGTACCTTAGATGCCCTAGGACTAGGGCACCATAGTGCTCCCTTGACCTTACCTCAAACACCTAAAACAGTACTAATTCCCTCCCTTTATACCTTTGTTTCCTTCTTCTCTCTCCTAGCAGCCTTGCTATGCCTCCACACCTCCTCCCATCTCCTTTGCTGCCTTAGCAGCTCCCGTCTTCCACCTTTGCTGGCCCTTTTTTCCACCCTCGTTGCCACTTACAGCCTGCTAACCTTCTACCCTACCCTCGCTGGTCCTTTTTCCTTCCATTCACTGCTTCCCCTAACCCTCCTAAACCTCTCTTAAGGCCTCACTCCATCCCTCTATCCTCGGGTTTGGTTTGAAGTAGCCTTTAGGGCATTTTCCTACCCACAGTCACCCCTCAAACAACTTTATAACATACCCTTCAGCCTTCCCCGAAACCTCACAGATTCCTTCCTTACCTCGTTAGGGCTCTTCCCTTTCTTTTTACCTCGTGTCTGTCCTAGTGGCAGCCCTTTGACTGCTCCAAGACCTCGGGCCTGCTGCTAATAGCAGCCCTAAGCCTCGGCCCCTCTCCCTAGCTCCTCCCTACCTTCAGTGTTTCTTCCCTCTTCCTCGTGGTCCCTCCCTTCACCCTTGGGTCTCCCTACTGTGGCAGCTCTTAGTTGCTACTTCACCCCACAGGGCTGCCCTTTACTGTGGCAGCCCTCTATCTTATTATTCCCATACTTTGAATCACCCCTTTTTTTGTACTTATTGATACACATAAACTTCAAATCTTTAAGCTGCAAACAGTTCTACTTGTCAGCTCATGCACTGATGATCCAATAATTTACAACTGTGATGACTGTGGTTTCATGAATGCGTGCTAATGCTTGTGCTACACACATTTACATACTGACTTTATGATGCTGCTATGAACATGGTTGTGAGTAAATGTATGATCTTTATTGTTGACTGATATTATTATACGAGTGCTGCCATACTCTTTGTTGTCACATTCCATATGAATCGTTGTCATAAGTGACCGAATATATACATGATGTTGCATGAGTGGGTGATCATAATTGATGATGAATGATATACATGTGTGATTGATGAAGTTTCTTACTGTTGTCATAACATCTGATCCACATTGATATATTATCTATGCAAGCATAAAAGTAAATGCTAACGTATGTTAAATGGTGATTGTTCCTCTTAATGTGATAACAAATATATACTGTTGTTTATACTTGATCAGGACTGTGACAAACATTTAAGTTCAGGACCATGACAAATGTTTATACTTGACCAATAATTGCTCTTATAAGGTGGATATTTTAGGTGACGTTTGGCATTACACCGTACAAAGTAATTTGGCTATTAAAGATCAATGTTACACGAGGACTCCTTCCCCAGGGTCAAGGGTGCGTCCCCCTTGCTCCCTATGCCTTGGGGACTCAGGGGCTCCTAGCGAAACGTTTCCCAGCGCCCCCAAAATTAGGAAACTCTCAAAAACGCTCAAGGGGGTGCGTCCCCCTATTCTACAACGCGCTACAGCGAAGGGCGTGTTGATTTTTCTGAGCAACATCGAGAGCCATTCTCTCCGGATAATGGGAACACCTGGTCCGGGACCACGGTGTAGGCTCAACCCAGTGTTGAGTGACTATTCTATTGAATCGTAGATATCTGGTCCTTGACCATGATATGGACCCAGCTCTCCCCTGGGTAGACTCAACCCAGTGTTGAGTGACCATTCTGTTGACTGGTAGACATCTGGTCCGGGACGACGATGTGGACCAGTCTAGTACTGGTAGACTTAGCTTAGTTCTGAGTAGCCATTCTCTTGGAGAATGGAGGTGCTTGGTCTGTTACAACGTATTTGACCTAGGGTCAAATTATGCAGCCCATGGCTAAGGCACCTGGTCTGTTACCAGGAAGGCACTGTAAGCCCTAGACTTGGTCTAGGCATGTATGACACTCTGACCCTTGATCTATGGGCTTTGTGTACTTCTCCAAGGCTTAGCTACCCTTGGTTAAGTTACCCTAGTACCTGATCTTGGTGTCACGCAGAGTGTGAGATAAAAGCATTAGTAATTCTCTTGGTTTATGATGATGTACTTTGAATGGAATCAAAAAGACCACAGGTGATGACCACAGGGGCACTTGGAAAAAGGCTAAAGTCAAAAGCCAAAAATACATAAGAACTTTTGGATCACAAGAAAAGGGACCACGGGTGAAAGTCAAAGTTACATAAGGAATTTTGGTAAAAGTCAAAAATACATAAAGGACCATTTTAGACTACTGAAAGGTAAAATGGTAAAAGTGAAATTAGGAAAAAATAAAATATTATTATTTTGTTCTTCCTAATTTTGGTCCACTTACAGGTGACTGAAGGTTATAAAAGAAGATCAATTCATTTCATTATGACACACTCATTTGCTCACAGAGGTACTACTACTTCTGAAGATTTCTCAGCTAAACCCTCAACTAGGGTTTTTTTTCTTAGGGTTTGTCAAACCCTCATCTTCAGCAGTCTCATACATCCTCATATCTCAGGCAACTTCTCTCTTTCATCTCTGGCAGCTGAATTTTTTGTTTTGGGCAGCCATAATCCTCCTCGGCAGCTCCTTCTTCCACCAGCAGCCTCCTCAACCCCTTGGGCAGCTCTGCCTACACCCACAGTAGGTTTCGGAGGCCCCACGGCAGCTCCAACAACCAGCAACAGCCACAGACTGCTAACAGTAGACCCAGGATGTCTGCTTAAGGCCTCGGGCTACTACATAGCAGACCCCGAGAGCTTCCGGGCAGGCTCTAAAGCCCCGACCTAGCAAACGTGGGTCTGCCCACCTCTCCAGCAACTGACTGAAAGCTGCTAATAGTAGCCATGGGCTTGCCCTAGATCCTGGCTAATCATAATAAACTCCAAGCAGTCTGATTAAAACCCCGGGAAGACTAGATCTGCCATTCACGCAGGTGAAGGAGACAAACAGGAATTCCAGGCAAAGAAGAAAGACAGTCAGGCAAGACAGAGGAAGATCCGAGCAGGGAAGAGGGGTTTCCAGGCAAGCCCTAACTTTTTCGAGTAGATCTGATAAATGTTCAAGCAGACTGTTTTTGGGCAGTCTTGATCATTTTCGGGCAGATCTGGAAATTTGGTTAATTAGGGTTTGAAACCCTTAGTTTGTTTTTCCTGAGAAAATTTGTATTTGATCATCTGTAAACTGTGGTTAAACCCAAATTCGCGTTTGAGGAACTTTTTGAAGAATTTTCTAAGTCATCTCATTTACGAGATGAGCTACTAATGCTTTTTGGGGGTTTTGTCCTTTGAAGGTTTCCCCAGTGAAAAACTCGTGTCTTTTGTGCTGATGTGATGAATGTTATTTTACTGCACTTGTCATTTGTTTTAAGTTAATCTGCAAATTTTTAAGTATTCATGCTATTGCTAAAATTCAACAGGGCAGCTCCCACACGCCCCCTCCTGAAACTAGGGGGCTCCTAGACGCCCCCCACGATTTTCCCAATTTCAGTTTAAAAAAACAAAATTTTAATTCTAATTGTTGTTTAGTCTCTATTTCAGGCTTAGTCTTTAGTAGTTTATTATTTCACTATTTTAGCATGCAATATCATTGATTCAATTTTTCAATTACAATGACTAAAATTAGAAATATGAATATCAAGATTAAATGTGAATTATTATTGCTGGGATTTAATAATTTATAATATTAAATTTTATTAAGACATGGACGTCCCCCCGCCCCCGAATTTCGCTAAAATTTGCGGGTGGTCTCCACACGTCCCCAATGTGTGTGTTCTCGCTCCCACACTCTCGCATCTCGGAAACTTGGGGGAACATCGTTAATGATACTTAATGTGATGTTGTTAACTTGCTTGTCATTCGATAAATTGTATTATTGAAGCATATCTCATACACACTTTGCATGACACTTTCGCTCTCATATTCAAACTCCATTAGGCATTGATCATTAAGAGTTCTCGAAAGAAGATATTTCTGTGCTTTAGTGTCTTTGCACGGTCGAAATAGGGCTCTCTCCTAGGAGGTTTCGACTTCCGAAGAAGTTGGGGACTAGTGACTAAGGCGACAATGGACACTTTTCCCTCATATGCTTATCGATGGCATAGACTGCCCTTTCAACCGGTAACAGTATGTTAGACTCAAGAACCTCATCAAATGTGATAACAAGGAAAGTAATGAAGCAGTTGAATTTAACGATCACACAACCCTACCACAATGTTTGTGTAATGGATGCAAGAAAAGTAGATGTGGTAGGGATAATCTTAAACCTTCAAGTAAAATTGGCTAAGTATCTTAATATCAACATGACAATGGATGTGTTAGTAATTGATGTGCCAAATAATTGGGGAATGCTTTTGTCAAGAAAGTGGGTTGCAACCTTAGGAGGACATATTCAAATGGATTGGATGTATGCAATTATACTTGCATCAAAAAACACAAGGGTTATACTTCATAGGGAAATGGAAAGGAAGCGTCATGTAGAAAATCCAAAGAAACCTTCAAATTAGTTTGTGTATAATTCTGACAACTTTGGAAACTATGCTATTTTATCTAACTTCATGGCTCCCATTAAAGAAATATTAAAAGATGAAAAGGCAAATGAAGTTTGGTAAATGTATTTTGACAAGGCATACTCTAATGTTGGAAAAGGGGCAGGCATTGTAATCATTTCTCCTTCTAAGGAAACCTTCAACTTTTCCTTTAGAATGGAGTTTAAAGCATCAAATAAAGTAGCAGAATATGAAGCATTGTTACTTGGGCTAGAAACAGCTAAGGACATGGGCATAAAGATGTTGAACATAAAAAGTGATTCAAACTTAGTCATCCTCCAACTAAAGAACAAGTATAGATATAAAAGTGATAGACTAAAGAAGTATACGAATGCTATATGGATGTTATGGAATGGTTTGATGCACTTAATCTTCAAGAAATCCCTAGAGAACAAAATGTTTTGGTAGATAAGTTGGCAGTGGCAGCATCCACCCTTCAGCCTTCAGAAGAAATGATAAGTGGTGATGGCAAATTGGAAATTAACTTTAGACCCTCAATTCCTAATAACGTAGATCATTGGCAAGTTTTTAATGATGATAAACAGCTCTTGAGATTCATTCACAATGTTTAGGAATTTGAGAATTATGAGATCAGCTATCAGCAACAGGGTAAAGAGTATCAGGAGCGTGAGGAGAATGTAAGAAATCATATTCCAAGCAACCTCATAGCATTTGAGAAAATGTTTGACATACAAGATCGGCATAAAAATAAAAAAAGAGACAATAAAGATTGGTGATTATGTGGAAGTCAATATTGGTACAGATAAAATGAAAAGTATTATATATATATATAACAAAATTATAAACAAATATATAAAGATAACTAATTAATTAATTAATATGTATAACGTTAATTCATTTACGATTCAAGTGATGAAAGGACACATCCTTTATTAAAAGGGGCCCAAGACTATCATAAATTCAAGCCACAATGTAATTTCTAAGATAATTGGACAATTATTATAAAAATATATCTTTTTACAATTTTCGTGTTTTATAATTCCACTGTTCCAGCGGTATCAAAGCCCGAGGACGCCTGCTCCACCAAGCTTCCACCCATACCAGTTCAGTCGTCATCGTACAGTTCGTCGTTGTCACTACTGCACCCCCACGCTGTTCACAGCACCTTCAACCCCACGCTTGCTTCCCTTTGTGTCTACCTTCCGTCACACAGCTCCTCCCTACTCATTCCCCACCACATTATTTCATTCCTGCTCACGCATGCTCCAATCCCAAAACACTCCCCATGCCTACCTCAACTCTGCATCCACCACCCCTACTATCAGCGTGCAACCCTCCCTCCAACCTCCTTCCCCTCGACTCCTCCTCCCTCGCAGCATACCCACGTCCATCCCTTCTCCCTCCGTTTCTTCCTCACGTCTCGCTTTCCGTCCCAGCCGCGATCCGTCCACGCTGCCCACCGGCTCCACTATCCTGCTTGCGATCACCCTATCCCTCACTCTTTTTCTAACCCTCCTCCTTCCGCATGCCACTCCTTTCCTCCATCACCTGCACCATCGCCCTCCACACATAAACCTTACAAAAATAAAAAGGGGAAAGAAATTTAAAAAGTTAAATAAATATTGGATAATAATTATTCATAACATTTAATAACTTATAAATATATATATATAATATTATTATTTTCAAATAAATAAATAAATAATCATGATTGGTTGGGCATGGACAGCCGACAAGAACAAATCAAGATTTAGCATGGAGAAAATTCCAGCACCAACCAAAATGGGAGATGTCAACGCTAGATTAGACCAACTGGACGAAAAAATCAACAAAAAATATGCAGAGCTCAAGGCCGAAATCAACAAAAATAATAATGCATTAACGTCAATCGTCACAGGACTCAAGGAAGGAATAGAACAAGGCATCAGTGCGTTGAAGGAAAATCAAAAGAAAACTCAAGAGTATCTCGACAATATCTTGGCTAGATTACCGCTGCACACTACGGTTCGCCCACCTAGCCATAACCCACCTCTAAGCCCTTTCAATACACCTCATCCAAGTACGCCTAAAACACGAGGACAACACGACACAACGTCACCCCATGAAGTCCCTTTCTTTAACATTCCATCAATATCAATTCCCCAAACACACAGGTACTAGATAAGGGTAAAACATGAATTACCCAAATTTGATGGTGACAAAAAACAATGCATTGTGTGGATCAATAAAGCAAAAGAATACTGACATCCATAACATACACTACAATAGTGAGAAGATTAAATACATCGCCATGCAATTGGAGAGGAATGCATACAATTGGTACATGTGGTGGAAGACTACAACCAGGGTCTGTCCCTTTAGTTGGAATAACTTTAAGAACGACCTTAAAAGGTTTCAAGGCGTAACCGAGAGAGACTTCTTCACCAAGATCACCAGATTGCAGCAAAAAGGCAGTGTAGAAGAGTACACATGCGAATGGGAAGCTTTAGCAACTAGAGTTCCAGAACTAACCGATGACCAACGCTTACATACATACATACATACATACATGGACTAAAACTGCACATTCTGGATGAGTTAGAATTACATAACATTTCCACCATGGAGAAGGCAATATGTAAGGCCAAGATCATCGAGAACAAATTCAAAAGATCTACTCAGATTAGCTTCGACAAAAACTACTCCAAGAGGACGCCTCCCTAGTCAGCGAATATGGGAACTTCAAGATATGCATCGCCGCATCTAAGGGAAGGAGCAAAACCCAGTTTAGAAACCCAGAGGATGAAGGAAGGAAAGTCCAAATATTGTGGAAAAAATGGGATCCTAAGCATAGATGTTTGCAAAGGAGCAACCCCCAAAAGTTGTATGCTTAAGAAGTCGAAGAAGAAAAAGACTCGAAAAGTGAAGATCAAGTGAGGATGATACAGGGAATCAGCATGACTGCCACTTAGAACTAGAAGATGATACACCAAAGATATCACTAGCCACCATTACAGGGATATCCCAACCACAAACACTGAAGCTAAAGGGGCATATCAAAAACAACAATGTTTCGATTCTCATAGATACTGGCAGTACCCATAACTTTATTAATGTTAATCTTGCTAAGATATTCAACTTATTCGTTTTCCCAATTCCTAACATGAAGATTACGGTAGTAGATGGCAAGAAGATTGAAAATGTGGGAAAATGTCACAAGGTTAAATTACAAATGCAAGAGTGTAACCTAGAATTCGACTTCTTTGCAGTACCTCTTGGAGGAGTAGACGTTGTATTGGGAATCCAATGGTTGCAAACATTGGGTACTTACTCTGCTAACCATCAAGTGCACTTCATCAAGTTCAAATGGCTAGGAAAAAAGTACAAATTGTACGGTATCCAACCACCCCAAACTCAATTGGTTACATCACATCAGATGGAAAGGCTAATTCGAAAGGGGGCACCTACTTACATAATTCAATGTCAAGAAATGGAGTTGCTAACATGTGAAGGAGAGGACTACAAACCACCAGAGATACAAAAGCTAATCCAAAAACACCACAAGGTGTTCCAAGAGCTTCCGACAGAGCTCCCACCAAACAGGAAGATTGAGCACATAATTGAGATAGAACCAGGGGCAAAACATGTCAATATCAAGCCGTACATATATCCCATCACCATAAAACAGAGACCAAAAGGTTAACCCAAGATTTGTTAAAACCTGGAGTCATTTCAAAGAGCAGAAGCCCTTATGCATCTCCAATAGTGCTAGTTCGAAAGAAGAATGGATATTTCAGGTTGTGAATAAATTACAGATGTCTGAACAAGATAACAATCAAGAATAAATTCCCTATTCCATTCACCGATGAGATGATGGATGAACTTCATGAAACTAAGTACTTCTCAAAATTAGATTTGAGATCAAGGTATTACCAAATCAAGGTTAGATTAGAAGACATAGCAAAAACTTATTTCCATACTCATGAGGGCCATTATGAATTCAAAGTAATGCCCTTCGGATTAACTAACGCTCCAACCACTTTTCAAGCCGCAATGAGCGAATTGTTCTAGCCATATTTGTGAAAGTTCGTATTAGTATTTTTTGATGATATCCTCATATATAGCAAAACTTGGAGACATCATATCCGACACTTAGATCAAATACTCACCATCTTGGAAGAACATTTTTTTGCAAAAATTTCAAAATGCACTTTTGGGAAAGAAGAAGTGGACTATCTTGGCTATATAATAGTAAAGGAAGGAGTCAAAGTTGATCCAAGTAAGATCAAGGCAATCACTGAATAGCCCAAACCAAATAACATCTTGAAATTAAGAGGATTTCTAGGCTTGACAAGATACTATCAAAGATCTATGAAGAATTACGCCCATAAGATTACCGCTCTAACAGATTTATTGAAGAAAAATTCATTTCAATGGAATGATGAAGCCGAAAAATGTTTTGAGGCATTAAAAAACATTATGTCATCAACGCCAGTATTAGCAATGTCGAATTTCAAAAAAAACTTTGTGGTGGAGTGCGATGCTTCAAGATTCGGGATAGGAGCAGTCTTGATGCAAGGAGGTCACCCAATAGCATTCGAAAGTCAAAAGCTCAACAAGAGAGAGAGTCGAAAGTCCACATATGATAAGGAAATGCCTGCCATTATACATGCTCTAGCAAAATGGCAACAATACCTTCTAGGGAGCAAAATCTTAATAAGAAAAGACCATAATAGTCTTCAATTTCTCCTACAACAAAAATTATTGTCAACTAAACAACAAAAATGGATAGAAAAAATTGCACATTTAACATGGAGATACTACATAAGAGAGGAAAGGACAATATAGTTGGTGATGCCCTCTCCCGAAAAGATGAAGAAGTCAAGGCTTATGCGATTTCAATTGCAGTTCCAGACTGGTTGGATGAAATTCGAGGTGAATATGCCAAGGACCCAAACACGTATGCCTTAATCAATGATCCTGTTATCACATATACATTTTTTCAGCCAGGCTTCCATGATGCAGCATGCAGACTTGTCTCTTTGTATTCCGGGCTACTTTTACATGGGGTATCAACATGGATCTCTACAACTTCATTTCACTTCAAAGCGTTGTTCTTGATGTTTTCCTTAACAGGACTGAGACCCAGGAGTCCATTGAGATGATTTTGGTGATGATCTAGTTCATTTCAGCAAAGCAACAAATCAGGAGTTGGTACACACACAGCCGAGGGCTTATCAGTTGGAGACAGGTATGCATAATGAGGTCAGGTATATTCCCTTGGTTTAGTTATTGCTCTATGATGTATCTCGGACACCTGTACTTGTCATGATAGGATGATCATAGTGACCTATGCTATATGTTCTTTCTTGCTCTAACCTTTGTTATGAGTGATCAAGGAATCCAATGTGAAGATTGTTGCCCATGCCATGATCAAACAAACATAACCCTTAGTGCTAGGTTGGTCCCATTACATTTATGTCTGTCCATCCAGTTCATCCATATTTGCTTCTACCCCATGACTATGACTGATAGAGACTTGTGAGATTGAAAACCTTTCCCCATTATGACTACTATGTGTGACAGACTCCATGTTGTTATGTGTCTCGGGCTATGAAGTATGTGTCTTGGCCAATGTGGCCAGGTGCACAGGGTTGTTATCCTTAAGTCCTCAAAACAAGTGCTCCACCATAATAGTGTTGTTAAACACTAAAGCATCGAAACACATAAAAGCTATATCTAAAGGATGCAAGAATATAAAATGTTGAAAAAGGTAGTCAATGGCCAAGAGATTGAGCACCCATTCCTTGTATAATGTAAGGCTCGGTTTGCCCTCTACAGGGGCATCAGGGAAAGGAGAACCCGTCGGGGCTATGGACTGCTCGTGGGCAACGAGTAGCCTAGTCATTTACTGGAGCCTAGAAGGCTTTCCAGGGCACCTGCTCTTGTAGGATGGCTACTATCTTATAAAAGTTATGAAAGTCATTGAAAGGTTAATGATCAAAGGATGAGCACTCATCCCTTGTATGGTGTTCGGCTCAATGGTCCCCATAGGGCCACAAGGTGAGACTAGTCAAAAAAACTGGGTCTTTGTCAGTACTGGAGCCCAAAAGGCATCCAGGGCACCTGCCTTTGAAGGTTGACCTATATTTGCAATAACATTGCAAAGGAAAACTTGCTAGAGTCTGAAGGGAAGCATACCCAAGGACTTCACCCATCTGTGAGACACCTCCATCCCCTCTCTCTATATGTCATACATGTGTCAGCTTGGTAGAGTTTATTAGTTGTCTGTCGGATAGATCACTAAGTCAAAGTCGTGTCCCTTGCCTTAATTTGGATCTTCCATCACCACCCATCTATAGCATAATTGGTTACACCTTGTAAGTATGGCATGAGCAAGCAGACTTCCAGAAGACTCTAAGATTTTTTAGAAGCAAAGGGATATTTTATTATTATTATTATGTTTGGTCACTATGATTATGAATAACTAATTTAATTTGGGTTCTGATATACACCATTAGAGCATGGCTTACCTTGGAATGTTGCAGGATCATACTAGTACAGTGTCTCGCCTTGATTTTGGGTGCTTTGACCTGGTCAACTTAGTTGACCGAGTCAATCACATTTCCCAAGGCAGTGACTCAAAAATACAACATGGTCTATATTTGTTCGAAACATGCCTAGGACCAATACTGCAGTTTCAGTTTTCGGAGTTTGGCCCTGGTTCTCTAGAAAAGCGATTATTATCACTTAATTATTGGCCAGATGACCTATTTTTTATTCAGATGGCATTATGTTTGCTTCTCCTAGAGCAAAGCAGTGTTCCAGAGGGTATGAGTAGTCAGTTATACCATTCTTCTATGTCTCCAGATCATCCAAAGTAGTCAGTTTGCCCCAATTCTCAGCCTGGAGTGAGTTAAGATGGATTTATCAGTTTTCAGTGATTGTACCATCAGAAAATGAACTAGAAATTCACTGAAAAAATCGATTTGGCCTCCTGGGTCAAGGAAATGGTGTGGAACTTTGACAGATGATGTTTCTTGGCATCCCGGATAGTCCTTCAATAGCTTTCAGTCAACAGATGTCCAGATTATTTAGTTATGGCTCAGCCAATGAGGAAAAACCCCCCATGGGGCGCCCCCTCTAATTGGCTATTGATGTATTTCATGATTATATCCTATGATTTGAAGTTGTAAAGAGGCCTAGGGTGAATTAAGCCTCTAAGTGACCCCCCTCAGTGTATTGATGTATCACACTTATGTTATATTTTGAGTTTGACTTAGGATAGGCGTCCTTGAGCAAAGTGCACCCCCCTTTGGTTGACTCAGTCACTTGCTCCATGTGAATAAGTTATGTATTGATCTCCACCGTTGATGATCTTTTAATCTCAACCGTTGGATGATAAAGTTAGTTATAATTTGTGTCTCTCTCAAACTATTTAAGAGAGGTGACCCCCCATTGTAATTCATGAGCTTTGGCACCGGAATATCAATAAAGAGATTTTTGCTTGGGATTATTGATCTGTGTATCTTGTAGATGTTCTGATTTGATGACTGGCACTGTTGTTCTTCTATACTAAGTTTCATTCAAGATAGATCTTGCACTTTTTTCTTTTCCCATTTCAACTGCAGGAGGAGGCGCACTAGGAGAGAGAGGGCGACTTTGTGGGGAAGCTCACCTTCGTCCCGGCTCCGAGGTGTTCGGTTCAGGGAGTATTTTTGTCTTTATGATATTTTACTCTCTTTTACATTCCGTATTTTGCATATCCCACTCATTTGACTAATCGGTTGATGTTTCTCTGATCTGGCAGGTTGAAGGGGGCGTAAGGGTGATTGACTGGGACATAGCTACACCAAGATCTAGCTCGGGGAAGTTCATTTTGACAGGAGATCAGCACTCTTCATCATTTCTCAATCCATCTATAGATTCTAGGTACATCTCCCAGGTGAGTTTCTCTTCTTTTATTTTCTGCACATGCATTGCTCATCATTCCATAAAAATTACAACCCTCGTTTCTTAGATCCATAAGTTCTAGCTTGCGGCGAGCTACGAAATTAAAAACCGACTTTTATTTTAACATCAAACCCCCAGATCTAAAGTTTCAGCTTGATCGGAGTCCATTTACCCATCTAAATCACTGGTCAGCGATTAGGGAAAAACGCCCCCCTGGGAACAAAGTGGTCTTTTCAGCAAACCGCAAAGTGGGTATTGTTGGTTTCTTCTCCAATCGCCTAATCTTGCACCCAACAATCATTCTGAGTGTCCACCTGTGCTTAATTTCACCTATTTGCCCTAGATCCCAATTTTCCTGAATAAACCCAAGGGCAAATTTAGGGCTTTTTCCTAGATGCTCCAAATCTCTCAGTTTTCGCTTGAAATTACAAATAATCAGTTAACTAAGAGATACAACCAAGTTTCCCTCACATGTCTATTCCGTATCCATAGTCTTAGGGTTTTTTGGTCTTAGGGACGCCCCATGGGCCTAGTGTTTCACTGAGTCCAAAGTGTCGGTATCCTTAACTAGTGTGACAACCAAGTACTTTTGAAAGTCCTGGGTACCGTAGCTCACAACTTTAGTTGCCTTTCCTCTGACGTCCTGAATAGGATCACCTCACGAGGCATCTACAAGATTTGTGATAACAGATCCTAATCGAAGTCCAAAATTCGAATGGAGGAACGATATCCTTTGGTATAAAGGAAGGATCTACTTAAGCCTAACATCAAGGTTTAAGACTAAGGTGTTGAGGGAATCCCGTGACTCACCAACTGTAGGACATGTAGATTTTTTCAAAACTTACTACAATGCCAGGCAATCATTCTATTGGAAGGGAATGTATAAAGACATTCAAAGGTATGTAGCCGAGTGTGACACATGTCAAAGAACTAAAAGTGAAAATGTCATGACACATGGGCTACTCCATCCGCTGCACATTCCAAACCAGAAGTGGGAGGAAATCTCCATGGATTTCATCGAAGGGTTGCCCTTATCCAAAGGCAAGGACAAAATCTTCGTAGTAGTGGACCGATTAACGAAATATGCACATTTTATGGGTATAAAGAACACTGACTCCGTTAAACAAATAGCTAAAGTATTCTATAAAAATATTTACAAATTACATGGATTCCCAAAAATTATCATTAGCGACAGAGATGCCAAATTCACAAGCAATTTTTGGAAGGAACTATGCAAACAAATTGGGATTACTTTTAACATGAGTTCAGCTTATCATCCTTAGACAGATGAGCGAACGGAAGTTGTCAACAAATGTTTGGAATCCTATCTTCGTAGTTTCGTCACTGACAAGCAGAGCAAATGGTTACATCTTCCAGAATGGTGGTATAACTCTGCCTATCACATGTCAGCCAAGATGATAGCTTTTCAAGCATTGTATGGTTATGAGCCTCCCAAATGAAAGGAAATCACTCAACGTGATGCAAAAGTACCAACAGGAAAAAGTCAACTTGAAGAAAACCAAAGAGTAATGCAAGTACTCAACGAAAATTTAACTATGGCACAAAATCGTATGAAGCAGTAAACAAATCAACATAGAACAAAAAGAGAGTTTGAAGTAGCAGATTGGGTATATGTAAGACTTCAACCATACAAGCAGTTGTCACTTAAACAACAAGGAAGGAATAAATTAGCCCCCAAGTTTTATGGACCATATCAAATTATCTCAAAGATTAGCCCAGTAGCATATGAATTGAAGTTACCAAACAAGAGTCAAATTCACAGTGTTTTTCATATTTAGAATCTCAAAAAACTGTTGGGTCAACATCAATCTGCTTAGATGACACTTCCTACCTTGGAGGAAAAAGGGAAGCTCATTTTAGAACCAAAAGTTGTCCTCAATATCAGAGAGAGAAGACTATGTTTGCGAATAATCAAAGAATATCTTATTAAATGAAAGAATTGCCCAAAGGAAGATGCTTCCTAGGAAACTGAGAAGTTCCTTANATATATATATATATATATATATATATATATATATATATAACAACAAGATTATAAACAAATATATAAAGATAACTAATTAGTTAATTAATATATATTTATATAACATTAATCCATTTATGATTCAATGTGATGCAAGGACACATCCTTTATTAAAAGGGACCCAAGACTAATATAAATTCACGCCACAATGTAATTCCACAAATCATTGGACAATTATTATAAAAATATATATTTTTACAATTTTCGTGTTTTATAATTTCACTGTTCCAAAAAGGCACCTCAAAAAAGGAAAGGAATGACTTAATCAATCTAATCAAAGAATATAGAGGTGTTTTGGCCTTTAGCTATGATGAACTCAAAGCTTATAGGGAAGATGTTTTCCAACACACCATTCCCCTTAAAAAATAAGCTAAAGAAGTCAAACCTTTCCGACAAAAACTTAGGCGAATAAATCCGAAGTTGGCCCCTATTATTCACAAAGAATTGGAGAAGATGTTAGCAGTAGGGATCATAGAACCTACAAGACATTCATTATGGTGCTCCAACTTAGTAGTTCTTAGAAAGAAGAATGGGTCAATAAGAATATGCATAGATTTCAGAAATCTTAACATATCATGCTTAAAAGATAATTATCCATTGCCCGACATGGAAACCTGACTTCAAAGAGTAACTGGTTCCGGAATGATGTCCATGTTGGATGGTTTCTCAAGATACAATCAGGTGTTGGTTAACAAGGAGGGTCAACATAAAACAATTTTCACCACACCTTGGGGGCACTTATAAGTTTTTAAGGATGCCTTTTGGCTTGTTGAATGTGGGTGCCACTTTCCAGAGGACCATGGACTTTGCCTTTAATGAGCTCATAGGTAAAATCATTGAGATGTATCAAAATGACTTAACAGTATTTTCAAAAGAAAGATCTAACCACATAAGTCATCTAAGACAAGTGTTCATAGGATGTTGTAAATCGACATTTCTTTAAATCCAGCTAAGGTAATATTTGGTGTAGATGAAGGCAAACTTTTGGGGCATATCATCTCTAAGGATGGGGTCAAGATTGATCCTAAAAGAGTAGAAGCTATTAAGAAATTCCCCTTGCCCCAAAATTTAAAATCCCTCCAATCATCCAACGGTCAGATCAACGACATAAGAAGATTCATCCCAAATTTAGCAAAAGTAATGAAGTATTTGCAAAAATCATTAAAGAAAGATGTTAAATTTGAGTGGACAAATGAAGGAAAAGAGGCATTCAGCTGTACCAAAGATGCTATATCTAAGTCACCAATTCTAATCAACTTGAATTATTGTAAGGAGTTTCAGATATTTTCCTTTGCTTTAGAAGACACAATTGTTGGTGTCTTGCTTCAGAAAAATAGTGAGGGACAAGAGCAGCCTATAACTTTTATGAGTAGAGCCTTGCAACATTCAAAGTTGAAATATAACACCATGGAAAAGCAAGCATATGCTCTTGTCAAGTCCCTTAAGCACTTTAGAACTTATGTTGGGTATTCAAAGATTGTTGGATATGTACCTCATGCAGCTGTTAAAGACGTTTTATCTCAACAAGATTGTCTAGGCATAAGGGGCAAGTGGGTTTCAAAAATTCAAGAATATGACTTAGAGATAAAACCCACTCAGTTAATTAAGGGACAAGGCCTAGCTAAAATCTTAACTCAAGGGAATGAAAAGGCCTTAGGAATGATCTGTCAAAACAACAACCAAAACAAAGCGTATCAAACGAGCTTTAGAGATTAGAGCAGCAGCCTTGGTATTCGGATATCATCTTTTCCCTTCATAATCTTATATCATCTTTTCCCTTCATAATCTTACATGCCTAGATCACTTAATTGGCCATAAGAGAAGAATATTAAGGATAAAAGCAACTAAGTATTGTATAACACAAAATGGATTCGGTTGGAGGAACCCAAATGGTTTAGAACTTAGATGTGTCAATGAACCAGAGTCCAAAAAACTCATGGTTGAATTTCATTCGCGATTTTGTGGTGAACATTTTGCAGCAAAGACAACATCCCACAAAATCCTTAGAGCAGGTTATTATTGGCCGAACCTTTTTTCAGATGTGCATAAGTTTGTCAGAAATTTCCCTTAGTGTCAGTTGTTCACTGGGAAGCAAAAGTTGAAAGCTCTGCTCCTTCATCCAATAGTTTCCCAATCCCCTTTCCAGCAGTGGGGGCTTGATTTCACCGATAAATTTAAGGACAATTCAAGCAACGGATATTCTTGGATCCTTACTGCAACTGATTATTTCACCAAGTGGGTAGAGGCAATACACACCAAGAAGGAAACCGATGATATAATTATGGATTTCCTAGAAGATAAGATCATCATTAGATTCGTGTGTCAGCCAAGATAACCACTGATAACGGCACATCCTTCAATTCCTCAGATATGTCCTCTTTTTGTTTTAAGTGTGCCATTGTTTTATGCCATTCATCCAACTACTATCCCCAAGGAAATGATCTAGCTCAGTCAAGTAATAAAAATATGATGACCATAATCAAGAAAACAGTTGGTGATAACAAGAAATCATGGGATAGCAAGATCAAGTATGCCTTATGGGCTAATAGAATTACAGAGAAGAGTTCAAGTGGGAAGAGTCCTTTCGAGCTTGTCTACGGCCTTGATGCTACTTTGCCTCTTCATCTTAAGCTTCCAATGTATCAGCTTCTCCAAGAATTTAGTTCAGACCAAGATGCAATTCAGAATAGAGTTAATTAGTTAGTGGAATTATATGAGAACAGAAGAAAAGCACTTGATCAGAGTATCTGAAATTCAGACAAAGTTAAAAGAACCTTTGACAAATCTACTAGATCAAGGCCCTTCCAGATCGGTGCCACAGTTTTGATGTGGGATAAGCGAAGAGAAAAGCCATGCTTGCATGGAAAGTTTGATAGTTTATGGGTTGGACCTTACATCATCCATGAAGTTATTGGTGCGAATACCTTTTATCTCAATGACATGGATGGAGATAAGTTGATCCTTCCAGTGAATGGCCATCTCTTGAAGTTGTTCTTCAGCGACAGTATTTGATGGCTATGGGGCATCTTGTATATCAAGAACTTTCTAAACCTTTTTCCTTTGTATCTTTATTTCCGTTATTCTTTTGTACATTAATCTTGTAGAATATTCATTGTACCATAGATTCTCTTTTGTATAGTATTCTTTTGTATACTAGTTGTGTAAATTATTTGTTGTATATTAGGCATTCTTTTTGTAAAATAGTATATTTTATTGTACACTATGTTGTATAATAACCTTGTACATTACTTACGACTTAGTTGTTTCATTTGTAATCTTTTATATGTGCGATACTGATGGGTTTCAGATTTGTGCAAGAACCAAAGATTCTAGAGTTCTCACGTACTCTATATTATTAGAGGATCAACCAGAGCACGTGTCCCTAGATGGACCCAGATGTTGCCTACTAAGTTCTTAGTTAAATTTCAAGTGAGTCGGCAAAGAATGATCAAGTGTACATTGACATGGATGGAGATAAGTTGATCCTTCCAGTGAATGGCCATCTCTTGAAGTTGTTCTTCAACGACAGTATTTGATGTCTATGGGGCATCTAGTATATCAAGACCTTTCTAAACATTTTTCCTTTGTACCTTTATTTATGTTATTCTTTTGTACATTAATCTTGTAGAATATTTATTGTACCATAGATTCTCTTTTGTATAATATTCTTTTGTATACTAGTTGTGTAAAGTATTTGTTGTATATTAGGCATTCTTTTTGTAAAAAAGTATTTTTTATTGTACATTATGTTGTATACTAACCTTGTACATTGCTTATGACTTAGTTGTTTCATTTGGTATCATTTATATGTGTGATACTAATGGGTTTCAGTTTTGTGCAAGAACCAGAGATTCTAGAGTTCTCATATACTCTATATGATTAGAGGATTAGTCAGAGCAAGTGTCCCAAGATGGAGCCAAATGTTGCCTACTACGTCATACTTAGTTGGATTTCAAGTGAGCCGGCAAAGAATGATCAAGTGTACTTGGTCATATCAAAGTTCATAAGTCCATTAGGCCCTCTAGGCCCTTTATTTTTATACCAAATTTTCATACCCCCGTGGAGGAATTGTAATAAAATGTACTAGCATGATGATTGTATGTTAAAGACTACGCTTCCTAGGACTTAGACATCAATCCGACTAACCCAGAGTGTTTTTTCCCTTGTTAATTATTTGTTGTTAAATAAATGACTTAGAATGTTCTAGTTTTTCACTCATACCTCCAAAGTTGGGGTAGTCGTCCTAGGCGTTAGGCCTTAGGAGGTTATTAGAGCCTAAATGTCAATGTATATTACCATGCTAGGCATTAATATTGAGTCATATCGACATGTGCTAAGTCCCCCCTAGGTTGTTTTTAATTTTTTAGAATATTATTTTTTCCCATTAAAATGGGTTAAAATATCCATCAGTTAACTAAAAAACTTTGGATTGTGTGGTCAGGAAGGGGCTTTTTCCATGGGGGTGCTTGTTTTCTAACTTAGAGCACCCACTTTACCCCAAGACCCACTTTGTTACTCAGACTATTTGAGTGATTTATTATTCACTTACATTACTTTTATTCGAAAAAGTCAAAAAGTGAGTAAAAAATAGGAAAATATGGAAAAAATATGAGAAAATCCAAATTCCTAAATCAAAGGAGACATGTCGGGGGCATGCCAGATGAGTTGAAAATGGAACTAGTGTTGAGGACAAGTTGTTCTCTCATGAAGGTGACTTGTTTGGTGAATTTTTAGAGAGGTGGTGAGTGTATCTCCATTGAGGGATGTGTGCTCCCTCTCATGAAGGCGCAATAGCATATCTAGACCCCATTGGTTTGAGATGGTGGCGAGTAGGTGAGGGCGCATCTCTTAGAGGAAAGGTGGCACCCTCAAGGGAGAGTTAAAGTCGAGTTCATGGAGATGATTTAGGATTTTGGTTGGGTTGATTGGAAGGAGAGGGTGCTTTATTTAGAGCGCCCTCATTCTGGCTATAAATAAAGCATGCATCTCTCCTTTGCAAACTAGTTAGAGTTGCATTGTGAAGAGCTTTCCATAGTAATATTGTTTTGATCTTTCATTGTTGGAATAAGGAGAATATTTGGAGGCTAGATGGTATAATGCATTTTGTTGGATGATTTTTGTTGCTTATGCTTGAGGTAATATGTATCTAGTGTAATTTTGCTTACTTGTGTTGTGGATTTGGCCTTGTTAGGATAGCTCCCAGTCAAAAGGAAAGAGTCCCTTAATAAGTTTATTATTATATTCCTGTTGCTCATATATGTTTAAAGATCTAGATCTGGCATTTTCGGTAAGTTAATTATCATGTTGCTCTAATCTTTTATATGTATGTCACTGGATCTCACAAACCTTTTGCAAGTTCATTTTATGTTAGCTACAGGCTGTCGTGGAGAAGATATTGAACTAGTTTGTTCTTTGTACTCTTCATCTATTCATTCACCAAAGTCCAACTACTTCCACCAGAAGTCTTTTTCAATGAATCCTTCCAGCAATAAGCACTTCCTCCACTATTTCTCCTTTAAAAATCAAATTTCTCTCTCGATTATCGGTTATCATCTTATTTATTAGATCTAGTTGTTTTAAAAGTAAAATCATTGGTAGATCTAATACATAAGATTATTTAGCTTAGATCTCATTCTTTCCATAAAGTTTTTATTATTTAGACAAAGAGATCTAGCTTAGAAATTTACTTCTTTACAAGTTCTTAAAAATAAATTTGTAGCTTGTTTAAAGTAGTTTTCTTTTTAAGAGATTAAAGTTTAAATCAAGCAAATTAGTGCACATCATATTGGCTGCCCATAAAGCAAGCCAAGATCCCAAGGAAAGCTTGCTTTAGTTACTTTAAAGTTTATGCATAGTTTATCATAGAATTAAGTTAGAATTTTTTAGGATTGTTCAAAGACACTCTTAAAGTGTTTTTGAGCATCTTTCGTTATTAATAGCTTCCTGTTTTTTCAGGTTTGACGAAAAAATAGAGAGAAACTCTAGCCAAATTTCAAGATTTTGGACCATTTGAAGCTTAACGGAGCTCCCCTTCCTTCTTCTCGTCAATTTTCCCTTAATTTGTAAGCCTTTGGATCCCGATTCATAAGGAACAAAGTGCATTTATTTTTCTAAGATTGTAATAAGGCATAATAAAAGTTTTGAGTAGGCTCATAAGAGCCCACTCCCCATACCCCCTTGGGGGATCCACATCGGTGTACCTTTTTCGTGGTTTTTTACTTATTTAAATTAGTTTTACCTTTCTTGCGATAAATTAACTTAATTAGTCTAAAATTAACCGTCGTGGTCCAATCCAATTGTTGGGCCATTGACTCACTCAGGACGTAGGAACACCATGGTAATTTTCTTTTTGCAAAACTGTATACTTTGAAGTACTTTTCATTTTACAATATCTTTTGCTTTCAAAGTAAACGAATACTTACCCACTACTTTGGTAATGTAGTAATTAAACAATCTTTCTTTTTAGCCTTTATTTTATTTTGGAATTAACCCCCTTGCTCTCCCGAGTACAGTTTTCGCACCTAAAAGAGATTCTTGGGTTTTTAATAAATAAGAAAACATTTTTCCAAAATCCTTAAAATTAACAAGGCTCATTCCCCATATGCTTTGGATCTCTGTGGCTTTGACCTATCTGTTGATCACATCCAGAAAGAAATTGAGTCACTAGACTAATTAGTCTCACATTCAGATAACCTCTCAAACGACGAAAATCCAGCATCATGTTCTGCTTTGTGTGGGGAAATTTTACTAAGAAAGTGAGAACAACTAGAAAGTGACCACGGGGCCCCGTCAAGATACACCCTCGTTTGATGTAGTGTTGGACTGTTGTTGAAAATGTAACTTTGGAAGATATTCTATTGTATGTTATTATTGTATTTTATTGTACCTTCGTCGAAAATGTTTTTCTTCTGTTCAGGGATGTAATTATTGTATTTGGTCATGCTAGAATATGGAGGTAAAATCTCCGTTGTAAGTCGGGGCAATAGTCCCCAGAAGAAATATTGTTAAATGTATTTTGAGTCTCCCAAGAGGGAAGTCGGCCCTGTTAGGCTAGGAAGACGGCCAAGTTAGAAGAAAGACAATGCACAGAAACAAAGAACACAAGAGTTTATCCTGGGAAACCCAATCGGGAACAACCCAGCAATCTTCATATAGAGGTGATAGCTTCTGAGAACAGAGTACAAGAATATGTGTGTGTGTGACAGAGAGAGAGAAAAGTCTCTCCAAGATAAAACCCCAGAAAACACTCCTTCTCACTGGTGTTGTGGACTTCTCATGGAGTGAGCAAACTTGCTTGTGTTGGATGAGTGAGTAAATGAGGCGCGCTTGCTCTCTATTTATACACATTAGAAAACTGACTTTTACCCTAACTGGGCCGACTTGTCTAACTGATTGGGTCAACCTGCTTTGGGGAAATATAAAAATAATATTTATTTTATTCTTTTCTTTGCGTAATCTTCCCCAAGGTTTACATTGATTCTTCTAGGGCTTACATGAGTAATTACATCAAGGTAATTGCCCATAGGAGGTACAAGGAAATACAATACAAGTACAATAAGATAACTTTTGAAGCTGTACAAATTCCAACACTCTTCAAGCCAGTTGTAAGGCTTGTATTGAGTTTGAAAGAAATACTTTTCAAAAAATATGAAAGAAGTGATTATCGATTTTGAAGCACCAAGCTCTAAAAGCTTGTTCCATTCCATACAAGGACTTTCAACATGCAAACAAGGTGTCCTTTTCCTTTATGCACAAACCTAGGAGGTTGTTGGAAATAGATTTCTACATGTAATTTGTTATGAGCCTAACTGGAAATCTAGTATGATAATCATAGGTACAAAAACTTACAACAGTTTGGAAATCTGAAAACTAATATGTAACATTAAAATAATAGGGCATTAAAAAAGCAATTTTGACCATAGTTATTGTCACGCTTATAGCAGTAAGCTGGACACATAAACAACAATTAAATATGAGAAAGAAGGTTTTCATAGTTATCCATAATATTGTTGAAGCTTATGGAATCGAACTGTATAAAAGTTTATAAAGTTTCCCAACAATTTGAGTGGACACTGCACACATCATCAAGGGAACCAGGAAAAGATTTAGTATGTAAGAATAGCCTTGTAAAAGTTTATGAAGCTTCCCAACGTTTCGAGCAGACACTCCACCCATCATCAGGGGAATCGGGAAAAGCTTTTGAATGTAAGAATAGTCATAAGAATAGCCTTGTAAAAGTTTATGAAGTTTTCCAACATTTCAAGTGGACACTCCACCCATCATCAGGGGAATCGGGAAAACTTAATCTTACAATCAAAAGCTTTTCCTAGTTCCCCTGATGATGGGTGGAGTGTCCACTCAAAATGTTGGCAAACTTCATAAACTTTTACACGGTTCAAATCCAAAAGCTTAAACACTAACAATTAAATACTAGTAATATCCATTGATATATTTGAATTTTAGCAATAACCCAATTAATGGAGAGAAAACAAAAACAGTCATATGGAAAACCCCCCAAGGAGCTTTGGATGCCAACTCTAGACCTAAAATCTATAAGCAAGATATCATCATTGTGCTTAGCCAACAACCTCTAAACAAGGTATGGTTGCTAAGACTACCCTCAACAAACCAACAAGATCCCTCAAAACCCTAACATGTCCTACTTTATCCCACAATATCTTATCTTATGTGTTATCCCATATTGGTTGTGAGCTGAGCTCTGCGTCTATGGTAGCTTATAAGTCCCAACATACCATGATCTTTGGGCCAATCAGGATGTGCACAAAGATAATGGCCTTCCTACTAACATAATGGTTGATTGATTGAGGGATGAATATGTGTGCTTGCTCAATGTCCTCCTCCTCCTACATAAGACATGTTGTATGGATGCATGTGTGTGAATCACAAACATTCTTAAACAATAAACAATTGAATATGTCATCTTTGGCATCTTGGAAAAGATTCTAGAACTTTAAATCTCCACATGTGTGGTATCCCACATTGGTTATGAGGTTTGGGTTGTCCCCTCCTACTTCATGGGATGTCTTGTGTGGATGTGCGTGAGAAAAATAAATAGTTGGATATGTCATGTTTGGAGTCTTGAAATAGTTTCTATGACTTTAAATCTCCTCAAAGACATGACTCATTAAGGCCTTTTTTGGGTTTTACTGCGTAAAAGAGTTTTGTAGCTATGTGTTTCAACTAGACACTTCACTCACCAATTAAGGAAAACGATAAAAAGAAAGATGTTTAACAAATATTGAGAGGGGGCTTCCATATAAAGTATTCGTAAAGAGGGGAGTATATCAAGGGTCGTGCCAAAGAATGCCTTGATAAAGCCTTAAAGGTAAGAAAACGATGAAAGAAACAAAAATTTAAACTTGCTATAAAAGAAGCAATGAGAGAATCATCACTGGTCTAAATAAACGGAGGAAGGTGGAAATGTAGAAAATAAGTTGGGATCGATCAACATAGCATATCACGATGACGTAATTTAAGATAGTAACTTTATAACCTTCATGACCCCTATTATGCACATGGGAAAGGAAAAATGTTGTGCCCTGCAATGACATATCGGACTCAACTCCATGTTGGACAATGGCGGCAGTACAACAGGTCTGCTATGCAGCGTGGATGACCAGTGTACATCCTGTGCAAAGGTGTGCCACGGGAATCTAAACGTGATGCCGTGTCTCCCGGCACATAGTACATCCTAAACGGATAGTGTCGCGGGTTATATTCTATGCGTCTTCCTCTCCACAACCTAATCGCTACCCTCACCCTATCCATATCCTTATTTATTTGTTTAACACAAATCTTCTAGCAAGCGACAAGGCAGAGGACATAGATGGGCTTCAAGCTGAATTTTGGGGAGTTGAGCTGCTTACCCCTCACATAAAGGAAATTTTCAATGGGGTCATCCGGGAGACCTTTTTGGAAAAATGGACCACCAGAGTGGTCATTCCTCTCTTTAAGAGTGGAGATACCAATAACCCTTCTAATTACTGCAATATTATGGTCAACCCCCTCATGGGAAAGTTTTTTGGGAGCATGATAGAGAGGAGAATCAGCAAATGGGCAGAAGATGAGGGGAAAAGAGCAAAAGGGCAAGTGGGATTTAGGCCTAAGCACTCTACTATTGACCATTGTATCACCCTTAGACATTTGATAGAGAAAATATGGAACAAACAAGGTGGAACAGCATATTGTTGTTTTGTGGACTTTAAGAAAGCCTTCAATACAGTGCCTAGATACAAACTTTGGAACATAATGGAAGAGTTAGGTAGAGCAGTAGTCCACCGGCTTTATGAAAAGGTTCGAGCTAAAATCAGAACAAGCAAGGGAATGTCCAAATGTTTCAGCAGTGATATTGGTGCGAAGCAGAGCTATCCTTTATCCCCCACGTTGTTTGGTTTGTATATTGATAAGTTAGAAGCTTGGTTGAGCAAAACAGATGGTGAGGGTGTCCACCTAGCAGGTTATGAGGTGAAGCTACTTTTGTATGCGGATGACCTTATTCTAATTTCGCAAACAACACATGGTTTAAGAGAGCACTTAAGGGCCTTAGAACACTTTTTTCAGGAGATCGGGATGCAAGTGAACATTTCCAAGACCAAAATCATGATCTTCTCATTAAGTAGAAAAGGCAAACCAACCACCTTCCTCTTCGAAGGCAGCCCATTGGAGATGGTGAAGGAATACAAATATCTTGGGATTGACTTCCACTATAAGCTTAGTTGGGAGACTTGTAGGGTGAAAAGGGTGCAGGGAGGATGGAAGGCCTCATTTGCACTTCAAAACAAGTGTAGAAAAGAGAATTTTGGGATTGGAAGACCAAAAAGACCCTCTTTGGTTTGTTAGTCACACCGGTTGTCCTTTATGACTGTGAAGTCTGGGGAAGCAGCATGTCAACTTGCAGATGGAGACAAATAAAAAGAATTCAAAAGCAACTAATTACTAGCAATCTCAAAGTTAAAGCCACAGTACCGTATGAAATACTTTTGACTAAAGCAGGGGCTTTCCCATTGGAGGCAACGGCGATAACCAAGTTAATAAGTTATATAAAGAGGGTAGAAAACATGGAAAATCAACGCTGGCCCAAGGTAACTATGGAGGAGGAGTTAGGCCGTAGAAAGAAAACTTGGATGAAGCAAAACAAAAAATGGCTAAGCAAGTGGAATATCAAGTTACATGAATAGTCTGATACCAAGAAAGAAATAAAAAATTTCATGACTCAAAAATTCAGGATTGCCATGTGGACCAATCACAATGGGCATAAAAAAGACTACTACATCAAAGAGTTTAACCCAAATTGCGATCATGGTGAGAAAACATATTTAGGGGCAGCTATCAAAGGAAAAGCAAAACTGTTAGCTGCTCAGCTGAGGACGAGTTCACGTCACCTTAGATGTGAGACGGGTAGGTGGACGGTAACTACAGAAGTGTGGGAAGAGAAAACTTGCATATTCTGCAATAAGGGTGTGGTGGAGACAGAGTGGCACTTTGTTATGGAATGTGCAGCCTACGAAGATATCCGCATTCAATATGAAGACAGCTTAAAGGCCGACAACATGCACCATCTTTTTGAAGAAGATAAGATCAAACAGATCACAAGTCTTCTAGTCAAGATTTAGAGCAGATGATCCGACATGGAAAAGAGTATGGAGAGGAGTTAGGGCTGTGATTCTTTTGGTCCCTTAGGCTGCTCAGCCTCGTGGACGTTATTAAAATCATTCATTCATTCTTTCGTTGGAAAGACACACAAGTCTTCCGGTATCATGACAAGAATGCAAAACCCATTGCAACAGATGGAGGATAAAGATAGCGCACCCAGATCTGTGTCCATTATGTGGTGTGATAATGTTTTCTGTTTAAATGTTCAATTAAATGACGAGAAACAACTAACTGTCAAAACTGTTGAAAGAATCCATAGATAAAAAGTAAGGTGAGAAATTCGAAAACTTACTATTCGGCTCCTCGTCTGCATACCTGGAAACCAAATCATCCACCATAACTTATCGTCAGTTTAAAAAATACGGAAAAACACAAAATACTGTGAATGCTGAGATATAAAGCCTTAACCATTGACTTCAATCTTTCTTCAAACCCCAATTTACTGCAACATGGTTCACTCACTAGCATGACGAGTATTAAGCTATTGAATCCAAATCAAATATAGCCAAGCACAGATATGGTTCACATGCAAACTAAATTTTAAAAATAAAGCAACTTACTTGATAGAAGAATTCCGTGGCTTGTCCATGGTGCTGATTCGAGGCAGAGGTGAGCAGAAAGCGGAGAGAACCTGAAGAACGGCAGCTACCTTAGCAGATGCAATATGGCCTTCGTCGGATGCAAGCCGCAAAAGCATATATACACCCACACAAAAATTTCGAACTCACATCGCCACCCCTAAAAATATGATGAAGAAAGTATGTTCGAAGTGTTTCGCTCAGGATTCGGAATCGAAATCTTGCATTAGAGGATTTTGTTCGTGTCTTTTAAAGGGGAAAAAACAATATGTTCGAAGTGTCTCGCTCATGAACAATTGTTTGCACTTCGCTCAGAAATAAATTCTGCGAAATCAGGATCTTTCGTTGAGGATTTCTGTTGTTTTATCAAAATGGGAAAGAAAATATGTTCGAAATGTTTTGCTCAGAAAATTGTTTGCGTACGTTTTCATGCACATCGAAGAATTACAGAGTTGAAATGTGCAACTCTCCATGCACAGGAAAGTTTATTGTTGAATGTTTATGCATTTTATTTGTCTTAAAATATTAAAAAGTTGTGTTTTTTTTTATTCCTCACATTTGGGATTGGGTGAAAGTAAACAGATCGAAGTGGTAGGTGGAGGGTGGAAGTCACTTATTGGTTCACGATCCACTTCCTTCACGTCCACCTTCATTTTCATGTTTATATTTTTTTTCTAAATTTTTTTTTTATAATTTTGTTCATTCGAGGTAGAAAAGACAATGAATGGGTGTATTGTTAGGGCACTTCTTGTTTTGGGATAAGGCTTTTAAATTTTGTGGGTATCAATTTAGAAAAAAATAAAAGAAATTAGGTAGCCATCTCTTTGATGCTAGTCTCACCCTAATCTATGAGTTAATGGTATATGTGGCTTATGAGCGTTTTTTATGGGTTGGCTTGTACCAAAACATACAAATAAACTTGTTTGCATATAACCAAATATCCATTAGTCTAAAGTATCATAAAACAAAATATGATAAATCACAAGGTATAATGCACAAGCATAAACACTAAGAAATAATCAATTCAAGGTTCATTATGATCATTAGGCACAAGGCCCAAGCAATTATGAGAGGTTCCTAGTCCATATGTTACCCTTAAGGATTATTGCGAGGTTGAGAAGCCTTCGGGTTCTCGAAAACCCGCAACTCTAGGGTAAAACATTGCATGCCATGTATCATTGAGGTGATAAATCAATTATATCCACACTCCTATTTCTTTTAAACATATTAGCATGACTAGCGATGAGGCTTATTGTCACCTAAACGAGAGCGCACTCATTGGCATTGTCAAGATGGATCCCTGCTTATGTTATAGTGGGGTGCACCCAAAAAGTCTAACAATCATTGGAAATGATCCATCTCCTTTTGGATCTTACTCATTTGCATTGTAATCTACATAAATAGGTCACACATGTTACTATGTTGCCATACCACAAGAAAGTTTCAAAAGGCTCTTTATCATTAACAATATGTCATTGTATTTCTTCTGCATAAAATAAAGCACTTCAACACAAACAAGCATCTAGGTAAAACGAAACTATAAGGCTCAAGGGCACAATTACCTAACAAAGTGGCCTTACACCAAATGGAGCCAATGAGATGTCACTAACAAAGAGACTCCTCTCATGTCTGCACACACTTCATTGAGGGATAGAACCATAATACATGTTTTAGGTTCTTGACTTCTCACACTAGGGAAACCATCAAGTTTACACTCCTATGGATGATAATACTTCTTCAAACCTTCTATGATAATAAATCACGTAAAGAAGACCTTTGGTTATGAGGTTGGTTTTTGGAGACTATATACATAGAAACAACCATGTTTCATATTTAGAGTCAACTCCCTAAAGCTTGTTCAAGCAATGTTTTTGATGTTGGCTTAAAACAAAGTCAGCCTGAAGCAAAGTTATAGTTGGTAAGCATTGTAGCACGTCCCCATTTACAAACACACTACTAGCCTCGTGGCACTTGAAGGCCTAGTTAGAAATAACAATCATACGATATTAGTCTATGAACATGTTAGAAGATATTACATTTGTATTGGCCATTCTAAACTTACGTTTAAGCTTATCACCATAGGACTCGGTCTCATGTTTGGTTGTGAACCAAGCCCTTGGGTGTTTGAACACCCCTATTGAAGAACTGCAATACTAGAAACCAAGTTTTTATTCATAATTTGTTTTATAAGACATGAAACAATCAAAGTGGTATTTGTTGCCCCACTCGCATACTAACATTGCTAGCATAGTAGTGAATCATGGGATATGCATAATGTTTTCCCTTTAGGATTCCTTCTATATTTGGCCCCATATTGGCAATGGAAGAAGGGAGCATCCCCTTTGTCTCTCCCGCTAACAATTTAAAGAAGGAAATTTCAATGTTTCAGCCCATTATGGCAACTACGATAAGGAAAGTGAAAGCATTGTGATCAAAGCCATCTCAAATTGTAAATAATATTGAGCAAATTATGAGTATTATCCCCCCATGATGCCTCAATATATTGAAATGCTCAAATTTTCTATGAAAGAGTAATGATCAATTAGTTTACTAGGCTTTGGCCCTTACATAAATTGATGGAGACATGGATATAGTAGAATTGTCTCAACCTGAATAAAGGTGAGATCTAAACCTTTTTTATGTGGATGGTTGTTTTTCGCCTTCCTTTTTTTTTACCTCGAGAACGACAATGCTCTAATATTTGGAAATGGGCCTTACTTCATTGACCCTCGAGGCATGTACCTCAATTGTTGGTTTCTCAACCTCAATCCAAAAGAAGATCATGTGCTCATTAAGATTACAGTTTTGGTTCAAATTCTTGCATTTCCTGATAATCTTTTGCATTGTTCAGACCATGATTTTGATCGACGACACTCTTAGTCTTTTCATAGATAGGGTAGATCCAATGTCAATCCAATATATGTGCACATGTATGCACGTGGAAGTAGATATCAAGAAAATTCTTCTGAAAATAAAACAATTAAATATAGAAGGGTGGACCAAAATATAGGCACTCAACTATGAGAAAATCCCTTTGAAATGCCACCAATGCCATGAGTATGGTCATTTTGCCAAGGACTACAAGAAAAACCAAAAGCAACAATTAGTGAATGCTCCACCTATCGAAAGACGCTTTGTCTTTGTAGAGAAGATAACAAGAAAAAAAGCCAAGCCCCTCAAACAATAAGCACTCATGCACTCTCCACAAAGAACCAATTCTTTTTTTTAAGAATCCATGGAAAAGGAAATAATTGTAGCATATCCCTATGATATGTCGAAAGGGTGTGTTCCTTTTATGAACCCTACCCCCCTACACTCTCAAATCCCAAGTGAAAACAATAATAGTATTGAACAAACACTTGCAGTGTACACAAAGCCAAATGCAATTCATCTCATTTCAAAGATTTGAAATGGACTCCTCATCCAAAACAAGGGCTAACAATGTGAAGATGAAGAGGAATCAAATGACCCAAAAAACCTAGCATGCATGATAGAAAGTTGAACAAGAAGATACATGAAGAAGAAGCAAATTGATACAAGCCTTTAGTGTCCCAAACAACCCTCCAAATCACCTTCGGTAGGAAAGTGGGGAAACCATCTCAAGCTAAGAAATAAAGTTTATCTCTTGGAATTTTGGGGCAATATAGAGTAGGAAGAAATGGGACTACCTTCATTATCTTATCATATCACAAAAACTAGTATTAGCTCTACTTGCGATAAATGAAGATAGAGGAAGCCACCTTTATGAAGTTGAGGCCGTGGCTTTGTAGAGGCAATCAAACAATATGTAATAGCATTTTGAGATCACGCGGGAGTGGATAGTCTAATGGGAGCTAAAAAGAACATGGATCTTGTGCTTATACAAAGGGGGTAGAATCAAATCTTTTCTCAAATAGCAGACAGATACGATGGTCATTTAGTGTAAATTTTAAACATATATTCCCCAATTAGCTTATAGGAAAAAATCTCATGTAGGAGTTAATCATGTCCTTTGGTTACTCGGTCATCGACGATGGCATAATTCTAGTAAAAAAAAATTAATCTAGTTCTCAATCCAAAAACAAATATATATTGAATAGAACCGAGATGGGCCTTCCAATGTTCTTATCAAGAATAATTTTGTTAGCACAACATCATTATGAGTTTCAAATTGAATCTCATAATTAGTACAACTTGCAACCACCTTACTATAGGAACTATCAGTATCAAGGGTAAAGGATCATACCAATTGATCTACTCTCCTCAAAAGCATGACTAGTTCCAAGATCTCATAATGAACTAAGGAAATCCTCCCATGCCCATCTATTTATATGATTTGGTTGTTGATAATGGAAAATGACGAATTAAATCATAAACATAAGCTAGCTCAAGGGATTAGAAAAGCAATGAAGGCGAGGTAGTTGTGGTGTTCCAAGGAGTAAGTCTCATAAATTGGTGTATGCAAGGAAAAACATTTATCACAACAGACTCTTGTATAATTATTCAAGATCTTAAATAAGAGAAAGCTCCATCTTCCCCTATCCGATCTTGCATTTTCGAAAGTTGGTTCTCTTCTTAAAAGCTTTTGCACGAGGTTCATTTTTTCCAAGTCACTAGGAAATTCAATTTAAGGTAGATAAAATGGAAAACAAAGGAGCACTTAGATCTAAAAGTCTATTGCGGGTATGGTTGGAGGATCATGAACATGTATCCATTTATTGAATTCCATGATGTCTCTAAATGTAGATACGAGTAGGGGATTGTTGGCAAGGAGGCGTCCTCCATTAATATTAGATATATTTTCCCTATTTGCAAGGATCTTGGTGGACATATACAAAGTGACTACATGAGCTAGATGCTCTCATACATATTATGTTTCCTTGGAAATTTAAGTATTTCTACTCTCACCATTTCATTTGCTGCAAGATGTTTATAGTATGTTTGGCTCGCAGTCCCATGTTACTGCCTATGATGGATAGAGAACATTTTGCATGCTTTGATATTTCAATTTAGCACTTATGGAGGCCATTCATTTGGGAATTCTCATTTGTTTCTCGTCTTTCAATTATTCTAGAGTACTCCTAGGTTATTCATTTCATTTATTTCTATGTCGAGGTTCTTAGTTTCATTGCTCTTTAGTCTCTTGGCTATGTGTTTTACCTCTTCGAGGTTCTCCATGGCACTAATAGGTTTCCGCGAAGAAGAATGATGAAAGGCCTATTTTTTTCACTGTAAAAGATGGGCCATGTAAAGGATCATTGCTGGAAACTCCACCAGGAATTGAATCTGAAATGGGCTCAGGCATCAGAAAGTTAAGACCACGACCATAGTTCGAGGTCAAGGATTAGATTCTAGAGATGAATCTAAGGTGATCGCCATAGGTATTAAAGGCAATGATTGTGTTTCTAGTTGCCCATATGCTTATACTCACAGTTTTGATGTAAGCCATATTGAAAGGAAGAGGACATAATTGTTCCATGTTTAAGTTATTTCCCATCATACTAAGATTGATACTCTTGTGGATAATGGATCTCAAGTTAATTTAATTTTGAAGTTATTATTAAGAAACTAGGGTTGGAAACTCAACCACATCCAGAACTTTATTCTTTAGGATGGGTTCATGATAATTCTCGATTGCATGTATCTAAGCAATGCAAGATTTGATTTGTTATTTATGATAAATTTATTGATGAAGTAGAATTGGATAAGATTCCACTCGTCATATGTTCAATTGTGTTGGGAAACTGATATCTTTATGATAGGAAAGAGTGTTTTACAAGGAGCATAGCAGATATAATCTCTTCAAGAATGGGATGGAATCCATTGTAAGAACTCACAAGATGAAACATGATTTGTCTGTGATTGCAAAAAGAAAAATGAAGATGTTGGTGAATGCAAGCAAAATTTTATCGGTCATGTATGTTAAAAATTGTGATCTTCAAAATGCATTGGTTAATACTAATGATGCATGTTTTAGGGCATAGAATAGGGTACATCACAGGACATTGCAGCAAGACAACATCGGTGACAACAAATCAAAACCTGCTGTTGAGAGAAAGATTCATATTGGTCTATTTTCTTACACATCTGTTTTCACAGTTTTATGTTTGATTTCATTATTATCAGTAGTAATTGGATGATAGCATAAACATCAAACAATGATTTTTGTAGGGATGAATCAATGATTAATTTTGTCAACATTTTTATGGGTGTGTTCATATTTTTTATTACGAGCCAGGTGATTGTTACTTGAGCATGATGGGTTATGGACACAAGACAAGTGGGGATAGCTTTTCCTAACTGTTCTTTTGGATAAGAACAGGATTTTGGTGGCCCAAAAGCTTTCCAATGGGGAGGTTTGATTAAGGAGGATCTCCCAAATGACCTAAAATCAAAGTATTCAAATGTTTAACTCAAAGATACATCCCCGTAGAGCTCGCAGAGAGATTTCTGGTGATGTTAGTTTCATAAGAAATGGACTCCTGACGTGAAAGATATTAAGTTCTGAAATTTCTTGCAAACATGTAAAATTTGGCAAAAATGGGGAGCCACGTGGCATCATTGAAAGGGTGACACGTGGTTCGTATAACTCGACCATACCCCCACATGGAAGTTATCAGTAGGATATGTTGGCAGTGACATGGACCTATTACTAACTTCCGACTTCTGACTTCCAACATCAAGATCAAAAAGTTGCTAGAATCATTATTATTGTTGTTAGGCCATTGCTGACTTCCAACTTCTAGGTGAACAATATTCAACATGCAGAGCAGAGTAATAAATGCTGCGGCGGCAGTACTGTGGTAGTTGCCGCAGCAAGAGATCCAACAACCACAGTGCTGCGGCAACGACCACAGTGCTGTCGGTGCAGCATTTATTACTTTGTTGCATGTTGAAAATATCCAAAGACCACAGTGCTGCAGCCGCAGCATTTATTACTCTGCTGCATGTTGAATATTGTTCGCCCAACTTCTATAGTCAGGATTATAAAGTAGAAAGAGTTGTATTAATTGTTATTTGGACAGTGTCGACTTCTCACTTTTGAAAACGAGGTCAGAAAGTAAAGAACAACACGTTGGGATCGTCAAAATCACGATCAACAGAGTCAGAAAAATCGGTGGCAAGGATAAAAATTAATAGTCCAATAGTCGGACGATGGATTTAAACCAACGACCACGGAATTTTATCCCATAATCTTTAATCTAATCCGCAAATCTTGCCAATGCATCGATGTCTTTGATATTGAATTTATCTTGAATATATTTTGAGCTTGGAGATCGGATTTTGTATCCATTTGAGAACGTCACCTGCGGATCCAAAACAATCATAGATCTGTAATTTAAGATGTAGTTTGGGCACGGTCTGGAAAAATGGGGAGTCTGGAATTGATAGTTAAGTTTAGATCAAAATTGATTGAGATCGAAAATGTAATTTTGGTACACAATTCGGTGTTCAAAATACATGCATTTAATGCAAGGTTGGTTTGTGACAGTTTTTTCGGACTGTAGAGTTTATAGAGTTGAACAAGAACCGTGAAAAGCCAATGTTCAAACACTTTTTAAAGAGTATGTTTTGATCACGGAAAGGGGGACTTGGTGCCATTGTGGTCGAATTCTTTTGTGGCTTTTGTGGATGTAGAGCCCTCGTTTGTAAAAGGAGCCGAAAGGCTCAAACCTTGGACGAGTTGGTTAATTTTTAGACTATTTGTACTTTTTCAGGTAAGTTTAGTGGAAATTACATAACATGATTTGTTGTTGAAAAAGAGATTTTCAGTGATAAAATTGCAATTTTTATTGTAGAAATGGATTGAGGACCCTTGATTACCCTTGGGGTATCCAGATTATGCAATTCCAATCACTGAAAACTACCCTTTAAACAATTTCTATCCAATTTTGACCAACAAACTCACGGGATTTTAGATGCAAATGGTCTAGAATTTAGCTTATTGCCCTATGCATTGTAGCGTGTTTCCCATTGAGCCAACAAAACGACAGTTGGTAAGAGTGTCGAAGAGCAGAGTTTGGTTACAAAATTTCCAAAGACTGAATGCATGTTCTCCATGGACTAAAGGTTATAAACCAGGTTATTGTGGGTATATGGTCTTGAAACTTGAAACTCGTTTATGTCATTTGTACTTGGATGTTTCAATTTATGTTAGTGCATGAGGATAATACATGGATGGTGGAGTTTTGTTACTCAAATCTGCATGAGTATAAACCAGCGGGTACACGAGTCAAGAATTGGAACATGGGGTGCATTATTTGAAGTTGTGCCAAGTTTAAAATCTTATTAGAGTTTTTGTAGAGTTAAAGAGCTCTTGAAGGAGATTTGTTGAAACTTCTTTGACAACATTTCAAAAGCCTTATTGTATTTGATTGAAGACTATAATTTGCAGCATTTAAAGATTGAATAGAAATGGTCTCACTAGAAGTGGACCCGTAGACTTAGGCCAACAGGGTTGAACTCCATTATCATTTGTTGTGTTAAGTTTATGTTTCAACATCTTTGTTTTATTTGTCGTGTTTTGTTCAATTACGTTCTCTTTAAACTTGTTGTTAAAGGACTTTTTAAGAAGTTCCCAATTTTTTTTGATGAATTTTCACACTCATACAATTCAAGGTTATTTTCAAAGATCCTCAATTTTCATATCACATGAGAGCAAAAAAGCATGAATTTCATAAATGTAATTATGAATTTTTACTGCACTAACATGAAGTCAATTTCAGACCATGGAAGAAAAATACCATCTATGTATAAATGTAATAGTGAAATTTAAAATAAATCATAAATAACCACTTTTTTTCTTCTTCTTGTAAACTAGTACACTACCACCCCATGGAAAAGTCAACTTTATATACAACATTGTGTGAAAAATATGTACACACCTAACAAAATGAAATGAATTTGACATCAAAATTTGTTTGAACTATTATCAGTTCCATCCTCTTCTTCTGAACCATCCTCATACTCAATTGTAAAAACATAATTAAGAAACATAAGTTTAATGAAATAAAATAAAAATGTTATGGTAAAAACATGAAACAATTGTCAATACTCTTCCACCACTCTTAGTCGCCCTCATCATCATTAGCTTAAAATAATCTAATATATTCTCATCAAATAAATACATAAATCTAACTATATATGTAAGTTAAAAAAAAATGACAAAGAATTACCTCATGCATGGGAGTAAATATTCTACCATTCTTTCTTCACTATTTGTTAAGACATACTTGAATTCTTCGTTTGTGGGCTCAAGATTGTAGTCGTTTAATTGTATGGAATAAAAGAAGACCATATTTAAAAATGATATATATTAAGCTAGTATATTAGTATAATAAATGAGATTATATTAATAAAATTACGAAGCAAAATAAAAAGAGTACTCAAATTACAAATGCTACAATTGCTACAACCGCTAGAAGATGGGACAGATTGTAAGAAACTTTCCTCAATTAAAAGATCAGATTAGTAAAGGGAAGAACAAAGGACATCATGCTCATGTCGTAGAAGATGATGAACATGTTCAGAAGAAAGCAAGAGAAGAAGATTCAAGTAAAGAATGTGTGTTGACCTCAACTCTTACAAGGATATTCACTCTTGGAAGTGACACATGGCTTGTTGATAGTGGTGCTTCTAAGCACATGACCGGTTGCAAGAACTCTGTAACAAATTTGGTTCAAAAGGATTCACCTCATATGGTGAATCCCGGTGATGATCATTAGTATCGTATAAAAGGGGTAGGAGAAGCTTCCTACAATTTGGATTACATAAAACCTATGAACATGAAATATGTATTGTATGTACCTGGTTTGAAGAAGAATTTCCTCTCCATCTCAGCATTAGAGGAACGAGGATATAGATTAGTGTCATAATAAAGAATTCCACAAATGCTCTGTAGAGGCATGGAAATATGTCAAGAAGGAAGGGTTATATGTTACCTGCCAGCTATTTGGGCACAAGTTTTGTGCTACCTTAACTCAGATTATGGACCTCCTTCTTGGTATCAATAATGGAAGTGGAGGTTTTGTGGAAGGATGTAAATGGATATCAAATGAATAGAAATTTGTAGTGCAACATGATTATAACAAATCAAAAGCAAAAAGGGGAAAAAAGGAATTAAAAAGGCAAAGAATTCAAAGTGAGATTGTTGTGTCTTTTCACTTGAAATTGCTTCTCTCACCTCAAAATTTGGTGGCTCAAGTTCCACTCCAGGAACAATAGGTGGAACAACTACATTAAACACATTTTGGAAACCTGTAGACAAACAAAAAGTTGATCATTCTATTGTTGAATTGTGTTATGCATGTGCAATTCTGTTTAATATGGAAAGAAGTCCATATTTTTAAAATGCAATTAAAAAGGTTGTTGATTTTTGCAAGGGGTATGTTGCTCATGGATCCGAAGCTTTAACGACCACTCTCTTAAAAAAACAAAAAAAGAATGACAAATAGGTTGGCTGAAATTAAAAAATATTGGGACACTACAGGTTACATAATTTTTAGTGATGGTTGGTTTGATTTATGCCATGGACCATTGATTAATGTTCTTGTCTATTGTCCTTAAGGGGTATTTTTTTTAAGGCAATTAATGCAATGAATGAGGTGAAAACATCATAATATATTTTCATCATTTTGGATGAAGCAATTCAAGAAGTTAGGGAGAAAAATGTGGTCCAAATTGTCACCGACAATGCCTCAAATTGTGTCATGCAAGAAAGTTGACTATGGATAATTATAGAACTATTTATTGCACCCCATGTGCAGCTCATTGCTTGTATTTATTGCTGCGTGATTTATCCAAATTTCCATGGGTCAATGAGACAATCCGAAGAGAAAAAACTATTGCAAACTCCATCATTAATCATCGTCTCACTATGAGCTTATACAGGAAAAATGCATCTAGACAGATGTTGAGGCCTTATGATACAAGGTTTGCCACTTGTTTACATCACTCTGAAAAGAGTTGGTGAGGAAAAAAAAAACATAAAAAGTATCTTTTGCACTACTAAGTGGGAGAGGTCTCACCTTTCAAAAGAATCAAATGGAAAGTAGGTTAAACAGACAATGCTACGTAACAATATCTTTTGGGAAAATGGTCATAAAGTTTTAAAAATGTGCGATTTGTTTGTTGAGTTGCTCTGCATGGTTGATGGTGATAATCTTTCTATGGGTTTTATTTATGAGGCCATGGATTGTTGCAAAGAAAGATTGCAAAGGATTTTGAAAATGTGGAAGTTGATTATCAAGAGATATGGGAGGTGTTTGATGAGATATGGAAGATGATAGATACCCCATTGCATGCAACAACTTGTTATTTGGACCCAAAATTATTTGGGATACAAAGGCATCAAGATGAAGAGGTCATGAGTGGACTTCATGAGGCTATTGAAAGGATGCATTCAAATGAGTCTATTGCAACTTTGGTTAGATCCCATATTAGAGCATACAGGTTACAAGAAGCCTATTTGGAACCATGAAAACAAAGAAAGATATGGATTTGATTATTCCAATGTATGGTGGGATTTTGATGCATCAGGGTCCCTAGAATTCCAAAACTTTTCAACTCGTGTCTTGAGCCATGGATCAAGAGCATTAACTTATGAAAGGAACTGGAGTGCCTTTAGCCCATATTCATTCCAAGAGAAAATATAGGTTTTATCATAAAACTTAGGAGATCTTGTTTATGTTCACAGTAACTTGCAATTTGTTTCAAGCAATGTGGCTAAAGATGAGTCCAATTCTTCTACTCTGTGGTTCGATCATGTTCCAGACGCATTAGGAGATCAAGATGATCTTGACAATGAGAGTGATGAATCCAAATGTGGCCGCGATTCTAGTGGTTTCACTCCCTCTATTGCTCTTGATGATTTAGAGCTCTTTGATGTTACAAGTAGGCCTCGAGAACAACAAGAATAAAACTTGTGTTCTTGTTCTAGACTTCTAGTTTCTTTTTGGGTTGCTAATTTCCTAAATGGCCTTAATATTGATGAGATTTTAATATTATGTTTTATGATATTATGAACATGTTTTTAACTTTAAAACAAGATGTATGCTATAGTGTTTTTTAAAAACATGTTTAATCATTCATGTTGCCATATTTTTATTTCTATGATGTTATGACTATCATGTTCATTATTTGATTTCAATGATTCTATGACTATCATGTTCATTGTTGATGTGTTCAATTTTCATAGTTTAATTAGCGTAATAATTTTTATTTAAAATTCTCATATATTTTTTAATTTCCAAATTTTATAGTCATTCGAACTTGATGTTGCTTTTTTGGTGGAATTTTATTGCCAAATTTTTCATTGCTGATTTTTTGTCGAATCGAATTTGAACACGAACTCGAATCAAGTGATGTAGGTGCAAACGATGATTTCCTCTTATAGCGTAAACGGACTCGTCACCAGCTTTGATACCATGTTAAATTTTTCGTAAACCAGATCTTGTTACAATTTATTCACTGATTTTTATATCCAGTCTTAATTTAACAAGTAAAACTAAATAAAAAATAGCAATACACCGATTTACTTAACAAATGATGCGTAGTGGAAATTCAATAGGAAATCATCAACACATTTGATACTTTCAATTTACCTCAGAAACCCAATCCCTGGGGAAAACCAACAAATAATCGGTCTTCTTATTGCATATTTAAAACAACACTTAAAGTTCCAGGTTTCCAGATATAATTCACAAGATCAGACTCTTGACTCGCCCTTGCTACAATTGTGCCCAAACCTTCAACAATTTGACAAGCCCTAACTTGAATGAATTACTCACTCCAAAGCCCTCTAAGGGAAACCCTCTCTTAGAGTTTATCACTCACTGATCTCAACTTGAGAGAATCCCTCTCTCCAAAGCCTCTAAGAGAACCCCCCTCTTAGATCTGATCACTCACTATCAATGATCTCACACACAATAATAATCAACATATGTGTCTACCACTCTCCATAAACTCTTTTATAACAATCACTTTAAGCAAATACAATGGGATCAATACCATGAGCCCTCAAATACCATGGACCATCCAATACCATGAGCCCTCCAATACCATTGACCATAAAGTATTACAAAAGATTATTTTTACAAGTAATGTCAAGAGAGTTGCTTGTATCAGACACTTCTACATGCTAGACACCAAGCCAATGTAGAAGTACTTGTCCGAGCTACAATCTTTAACACAAAGTTGAGTCATTATATAAGTAGTCATGTATACAAGTTATATACCTACACCACAAGTATCTTCATACATGTTTTTGAGAAGCGATATTTACCTCCTAACTAGATCCATGACAACAATCAAATAATTGTAAGGACTAGTTTCTCAGTGGAGTGAGTAAGATGTACAAACCGAGGTTAGACAAGTGAAACTTATGGTCAAAGGATTAATTGGTTAGCTCAAGGTCTAGAGGAAAATGATACACTGCTAAGTTAACTAAGCTAGTAATATATAAACAAATAAAATCCGTAAGTGTCATTGAAAGAGGAGTGTTAGAGAGATGCACCCTTCAATTAAATTTACCCTTTTTCAGTAGTGGGAGCTCATTGACTTAAAGGAGATGACAATCGCAAGAGTCTTGTGAGCTTCCACTAAATAATCACCATAGTGGAATAGCATCCACACAAAGTGTGAGAGTGTTCAATTGTCTATGCCACTCAAGCATCCATAGCTCTAATGGTGCCTAGTCCCCATACCTCCAAACTAAGAAACTTAGTTTTATTTTCATTTATATCACCCCTTTATCTTTTATGATTCATCGACATACTTCTTTTCTTTTCATTTTTCATTTCAATATTTGACAAAGGTGTAGTGCTTTGTAGGTCATCTCCACTGAAAAGAAAGAAGGCCATGGGTAGTGATCCCACCAGACCCACTAGCTAGAGGAATCCCTAGGACAGTGAACTATAAGATACATTTTTCCAACACTCGTCATTGGTTACTAACAACAAATGAGGGGGAAGAAAGATTCAACTTCATGAATCTTCAAACCAAGGATGCATACCGAAATTACGAGGTGTAATGGATAAATGTATGGATGGCCATAAAATGGAACTAGAGAAGGGGATATAAGTCCTTGCAAGACACTTAAGTATTACCTAGGATCAATGGTACATAATTAAATCAAGGATCTACTACCCTCATCCGAACTCAAAAGTGTGACACTACTAGCTATACTCATTAGACATGCAATACATCCACCAAAAGAATAACAACATCGAGTACATCATTTTACATCATCATCATCATAGTACTGGTATAGCAGTAACAACATTGGCATATCATTGATTATCACAAACATCTCTCCATTCTAAGTGGAAGGCTCAAGAGCAGCAAAGATGGGTCTCAACACTTTGGTTTGTATCTTGCTCAAAAAGCAAAAAATTGTCTGAGAAAAGGGATGCCCACAAAGAGTGGCATAACGGTGCCTTCAATGCCTTTAAATCAAAACGTCTCAACTAAACTCATAGGGACTGAATATATGTGTGTGTGTGTGTGTGTATTGTCTATCCACCTTTTAACTGTAGTAACACAACTACTTGAAATGAATCCTAGTATCCTTTTAGTTTAATTTATTTTGTACTTTGATGATGAAATGATTTAATCAATTGTGTATTTTAACTTATTATAGTTTATTTGAACTAGATTATACCATTTTTTAAGGAAACGTTGAAACTTTTTTATATTTTGAATTGCAAGGGTCATCAAAATTTTCCTTTGAAAATACTTGATATATTACTTAAGAGAACATATAAGTACATCAATAGAAAAGGTGATTACTTCATATTAACAACATGGGTGGCAGGAAAGTATTGGTATGAAAAGCTAAATAGGCTAGCATATGAGTTGGGGCCCCACAGAGAGGGACTCAACATCACAAAAAAATGCATCGAGGTGAGATCCCAAGACTCTGGAGTAGAGTCTCTTGCTTAAAGATCCAAAACCCCCTAGTGTAAGGAGATGAGGAGTCTCGTTAAATGTCACTTTACAAAAAGATTTCCAACGAAAACCAATTTCAACCAAATAAATTGAATGCCAAAAAATTTTTTGGTTGTCCTTCACCATCTAGTTTGTCCCCCATGAGAGTCCCCTCCCATGAGAGTGAAGCTACAAAAAGGGAAATTCATCCTAAAACTATGTCGAAAAAACTTTTGTTTACTGATATTTTAAAAATCCATATTGAACTGTCTCATTATTACCACACAATGTATGTGTGGGTTTATAAATTCCAACTTTGTACAACCTATTGTTGGCAGCCAATCATTGATGAAGTATTACCCACCACAAAATTTATGTTTAAAGGTGGCACACAGGCCACTAGAAAGTTTAAGTTTAAAGGCAACACACACCTTCCAAAGGAATTGATATGGTCTAAGCAATTGTTGCACCAAGTCTCTAAGCACCCCCCAGCATTTATTTAAGGGGGAACCTAGATAAAGAGGGCCTAACAAAATCATAAAAATCCTTCGTCTCATAGATGTAAGTAGCTTCCCCACTTTCCCGTCTCTAGTTGCCCCATACAATGACTTCCCCATGCATCTGCATTTTATATTAACAACTTTGCATAATCACAACGAAAAGACCTTCTAAAACAACATTGTCGACACTATAAATATTTTGAGCGTGGTTAAGGGTCCACCACATGTGCCACTACTACATGTTTGATACCACAAGTCTTGGAAAAAAAACCTTTCCTAGCCAAACTTTTACCAACAAATTTTGGTGAGTGTCCAATCTGCCCCCTTGAAAATTGGAACATCCAAGATGCTAGATTATAGGTGTCCTGGGGCCCCTCAAACTCCCGACAAAGAAATCCAAGAGCACCTTTCCAATCCCACCAACACCCACTTGAGCAGAACCGAACATGAGATAAAAAAATGCCTTTGCAATTTTGATATGTCACGGTTCTAAAAAACATGAATCCCTTCATCCTATTGAATTCAGTGACAAGCTAAGACCTGCCAAAGAGGATCCCTTTCTAGTCCCTATATTACCCATTTGTCAGCAAGATCCACTGCTTGGGTTTTTACATCATTTATGTCCAAACCCTCTTTAACTCGCGATAAGGGAAATATGTCCCGAGAAACCAAAGGGATCCCCTTGGCTCCTCCCTATTTTCCCCAAAGAAAATTCCAAATCACGCACTCTAGGATTTTATAAATTGCTTGGGAACTCACTCAACAAATGGCAAGTCAAGAATGGACCATGTCAAAAGCTTCTTTTGAAATGTACTCATGATCCAACTCCATCAATCCATGAGAAAAACCTGTATGCCAAAGGGGGTACCTAAAGGCCAAATGATCACCCTGTATGCCAAAGGGGATACCTTTTTTGAGTTCAAAACTTTATTTCAAAGTTTTGGGTTCATGTTGTTTCGAGAATATATTGTTTTGGGTCACTGTAATATATTATTGTGTATTTTATAAGAGAATTATCACAAACATGTATACTTGTTTGAGTTCATAAATTTATTTAACATTTTGGGTTAAGGGTTTTCCAATAATATATTGTTTTGGGTTGGTGTAGTATAATATTATGTATTTTCATTCAGAACTGTTAATTTTATCTATATTCCATAAATAAAAGGCATGTGACACAAAAAACACAACAAAGCAGTCGTAGATCACGACCTTAGGAAAGGGCTTCCTCTTGTTTAAATTGTGCATTTTGAATCACTACCAGGAAAAGGTATGGTTGCTACATTGATTGACATATAGGTACTCCCTTTATCATTTTGCATATATTTTTTACTTTCATGGTGATTTTGTAGTTTCTCCTTTATGTAGCCTCTTTGATATGAATCAACAACATGTAAGCATCTAGACCTTTTTTGTGAAGGGAAACAAACATACTCGTGAGAAAGGTATTCTAGATGTTTACGTAAAATTAGATTTTGAAGTGTGGGCTATATTTACATACAAGTTATAATGTAGCTCAGAGAATTTGAACCTAAGTGTTGTAGTTTATGATGAGATAACCCTTTATGTAGTCTCTTTGATATGTATCAACAATAGGTATGTATATAGTCCTTTTTTGTGGAGGTAAACAAACATACTCATGAGGAAGGCAGTCTAGATGTTTGCATAAAATTAGATTTTGAAGTGTGGGATATATTTACATACAAATTATAATGTAGCTCAGAGAATTCAAACCTAAGTGGTGTAGTTTATGATGAGATAACTTCTAACTTGTGCTTGTATTAGATATCTAATAGTTGGAGACTCAATTAATAAAAGGCTATAAATAGTACATGTAGGCACATTTACAGAGTGTATATGGAGATTTATAATTTTCCATTTGGAATATTGAAATGATAATGTGTTGAACTTTGGTGATGAACATTCGCAAGTAAGACATGAAATATTAGTAGAATTATTGCATTAATGGAGGAGTCGATTGAATGAGGTTGATGCCCTTTTATTTATCTCTTAAGAAGTTGTACTACCTTTTTTTCCCCATGAAAACCTTGCGGGGTCCCCTCCTCTCTCTAGGAATGTTTGGACGGACTCTTATTGGCAATGGGGAGTAGGGAGTGGGAGCAGAGCGAAAAGTGAAAATTTTAAAATCTCCCATTTCGAGAGCATTTTTTAGATAGTATATATTTTAATATATTTTGATTGATTTATATCTTAAAAATATGTAGGATGTTGAATTAGCTATAGAAAACATATATTAAACCATATAAATTCAATCATCTCATAGTTATAACTTCTAACATTGTCATCAAATAATCAACCATAACAACTTTTATAGGAGCTTGGAAAAGAAGGGAGGTACCATCACATTGTCATCAAACGATCAACCCAGTATAGGATATTTTAATATAGGAGAGGTAGGGAGATCCTTGGAAGTGCGCTCCCAAAATTGGGAGCATTTTGGGAGTGATCTCCCAAAAGGAGCGAGCTTTGGGAACGAGGGGGGCGGATCCCTCGTACCATAGGGATGGAGGATGGCTCAACCGCAAACCACAATAGTGGTTGGTATACCAGAGGGAATCAATTATGTTTGAGCTAGTGAACTATGGCCTCCCTGTTGGCAACATTAGCCACACATTAGTCTACGCATTAATCTACACACTCCAATTTTGTTAAAACTTCATATTCCAAGCAATAAAATAAGGTAGAAGGGTATATTTTTACTAAGGTCATGACAAAAGAGTTCAACAGTCAACACCATCATATCGAAGTACATAGAGTGGTTGATGCTCTTGATTAAATATTAATCTCGTATCCTCATACATGAAAGAATTCAATGGAAACGTTCAATCATGAAATCGTGAATAATATTAAATCTATTGAATTTTGAATGGGATCAAAAATTCTATTTTTTCATATGAATTCCAATGAGGTTAGAACCACTCTCAAACATCTTGAAACAATTAATGGTAAGGTTAAAAATTATGTAAATAAATAGAAAAAGAAAAATAAGGAGAATCCCAACTTTTACTTCAAGGTCTTAATATTACTAGTAATTATTAGGGTCTAATGCCAACTTTTACTTCAAGATTTTAATATTACTTGTAAGTATTAGGGTCTAAGGTTAGTTTTACGAATTTTTTTTACCCTTTTATTTATTTTTACTTTATACATATTTATGCATATATGTTAAAAAAACATGCAAATGTCAAATTATTGTTGAAAAGATGATAACATACATATATTCTATTGCTTGTCTACATTTCTATGAAGTTGTAAAGATGTCATCAAGGTAGATTAATCATGTAACGTCAACCATAGTGCAGGGTCGAGACTGATTGGTGGATGCATTGGTTGTGGAAAGGGTCTATCCCATTAAAAGTTAAACTTTTTAACTGGCTCTATTTGAAAAACAAGATCTTGACCTGGGAAGTCTTACAGGGCAGGGGTATCTTTGGCCCGAGAAGATGTCCTCTGTGTCTTTCAAATTATGATACGGTTTCTCATATGTTTGGAGACTGTGTTTTCTTTTCTCGATTTGTGGTTGTTACTCATGATTTTTTTTAAGATAGAGCATAGATAGGATGGTGCTTCAATGGTTGATAATTCACAGTTGTGGCATAAAAGAAAGGACCATTTCTATTATCTCTTGGTCTTTGTGATGTGGGAGGTTTGGAAAGCTAGGAATTCCTCTATTTTCTCAAATTTGTTTCAGAAAACTGAGGTAATATGCTAGAAGGAAAAATATGCTACTCTCTCCCTTCTCTGTTGTAGGAGCACCCAGTGGGTTTCTTTGATGGAGCAGCTACGAACGGTGAGTGTGGTGTTGGCCTTGTTATAAATATGGATAAAGATACAATGATTAAAGGATGGTTAAATGCTGGTAGTGGCACAAATACTCATGCGAAATTGATTGGACATTGGAGTTTACTCTTTTGTGCCAAAACATGGGGTTTAAAAGATTTACAAGTTTTAGAAGACTCTTAAGTTATCATAAACTGGGTTTTGGGTGAGGCTCATGTGAAGTCTCTAGAACTTAATTATTGGTTGGATGATACTAAAAGATTGATGAAAGAGTTCACTTGTTTATTTTTCCACCATGTTTACAGAGAACTGAATACTGAAGTTGATTCTCTCTCTAAGTGATGGTAGAATCCATTTTTCTCTCTACTCAGCAGGCTCTTGTTTTAACACAGGTAATTTGATTCTCTTTAAGTAGTATCTCTGTTGTTAGTTTTTTTGTGGATGGCTAGAGATGTATTTTTTCCTCTGTCCAATTTTTAGTATGTAATGGACTTTTGTTGAACTGTCTAAATGAAGTCGATAGGGTAGGATTGATGTATCTAACAGGATCTATATAGCGCAGGATTTGATTATGTAGTTCTAATTTTGGACCTCTGAATCTATTGTAATTACGACAGAACTTTCTCTAATACAAAGTTGTTTTTTTAATTCTGCTAAAACAAAAAAAGGTGCACTCTTATAAAGATTTCAAATATAATTAGATAGTAGGAAGTAGAGGAGACTATGAATATTTGAATAGAAATAGACCGCAATGATAAAAACAATTATGTTTACAAAATTGGCCATGTGCCTCGTTTCTAAAATAAATATTTCATATTAGAAAATAGAAATTGAATTCTAAAAATTGAAAACTTTGTTATGACAAGTAAATAAGTGAAAAAGTGACTCTTTCGAATATACTATCTACTTTTTCTTCCTCTTGGAACCACCATGAGCCCCACGAAGATGTCGATTTCAAGGTAACTATGAAGATGAAGTTGTATTTAGTGCTCTTGTTGTTGGACTCTTAATTGGGTTGAATGTGGCAATAGGTGGGGGTTACTCCAAAAGTATTTTCACCTTGTTAGGAGAGTGTTATGTCTCCTATCCCTTTAGTGATGCTTCATTGAAATATGGATGGTGAAGTTTGGGTGGATGCTTGACCTTGTTTAGAGGGTTGGCATGGTGCTTTTACTCAATAAGTTGATACCCTTGTCAACTTGTTGACTAATCCATTGGGTGCACACAATGGGGGACTTGGTTGCTAGAGTAGGAGAGGTGCCTATTTAGGAGGAGCGCTTGGTACTTGGTGGAGGGTTTGCGTCGAGGAGCATACTTCATGGAGGTTGGTGATAGACCCAAACACATAGGATGCATAGCATTGTAGCTTAGTGACTATGTAGATATGCATGAGAGTAGCATTGAGCACACGGGAGGGCATGAGGCACAAAATTAGAGGAGTGTTATTGCTTGATTTGGCACTTCAGTAAGGAAGTCCTAACTCACTATGTTATCAATGAAAACTTTGTAAAAAAACACCATTGTCACCACAATGTTAACTTCCCACTTTTATGCCATCTCTCAAAGGCCAAGGAAGGCTTCCCTATAAGCAAGATTGGATATGATTTAAAGAGAGCTAGTGGAATCGAGGTCAACCAGATTATGAGTTATGTAGTTGATTTTTCCAAATAAACAATTAATTGTTCAAGACGTGCAATATTGAATAGATCAAATACTTAGAAACTTCTTCAAGAGTATGAAACATAACATGAACCATGAAGCACTAGAAATCATCAACATCATATATTCATTGATACATGAAAGAGAAGCAAACTGATGAGAGAAATTCAATTCCAAAAGTTGTTTATCACTTAGTTAATGATTGTGTGATTTAAGATTTGTGGTTAATCATTCACCAATGAAGACTTTCTAAAATTATCATAAGAGTTACTTAGTCAATGTAACATAGACATTTTATTCAACGTCAACCAAGTAAACTTCAAATGTTTTTGGCGTAATGCACCATCAATCATGATAGAAGATGTTAAATTTAATGAAGCATAGGATCTTCAGGCTTGCATGAATTCAATGAGAAAAGAAGGTTGTAGAAGAGAGAGAAGAATTTAGTAGAGAATGATCAAGTACTCATGGAAAATCGCACACACATGGAGAAAAAATTGGAATAATATCATTACATCCATTAATAAGTAAATAATATGTAATACAATGGTGTTACAAATAGGAGAATTCGAATGCGTAAGCTAGGATTCGAATATAATAACCTGGATTCACTCCAGCACTAATGTGGTGTGGGAAAATCACCACTAGAGCTCATTAATGCAACTCTATATCACTCTATATCATTGAATCAGTTCACAACCAGTAAACTGATGTGGGTAGGTGAGAAAATGCACTATATCTCCCTTAAATCATGCAACTTGGTGGTAGTATGACTAAGAGTGAACTAACTGATGGGAATAAGAGCATCACTGAACATAACTAAACACCGACTAGGGTCAACTCCTAGAGACTGCTAGTGGCACTCAGAGTGGGTTCCTAAATTATATGGATTGGTCCCTAGAGCTCCTAAACTAATGCATACAAGAGCATTGAGTGGTAGGTGGCCCCTAGGTGAGTCCCTCATGCACTAATGAAGTGGAAATGACCTCCTAAGATAGGTAATACAAATAGACTATGGTGGTAAAGGGAGGATTAATTAATAATCATAACATCCTGTTATACCAAAATCCTATCACCATCATGTGATAAGACTTTTGACATACCTACTTGCCCTGAATCCCAGCACTTGGAGTGGAAACCCATGCTAATTGTCAATCTTTCATGAAAATTCCCAGCACTGCGCTTCCTCTGTTGTTCAGGAGCGGTACCTTGTTTGCACCGCCTATCTCTTGTTTCCCACAAGCGGTGCCATCGCTTATGGCCCCTAGTCCATAAGTGTTTCTTACCAGAACCGCTCTATCATTGAAGGAGAAATGCGATACCCTGGGTAAAAAGGGAAAAAAAGAAGTTTCTCGAGGCTTTTAGATGATAAGCCTCACGTCCTCCCTTATCCCTACTGTTGTGGGTCAGTTAAGCTCGAGATCCCTCATCCTAGGATCTTAAAGGCCACCTCACCCACTAATCTCTCAACCTATCCTATCCATTAAGCCTTATAAATATGAGCTCATAGCCATGGTTGAGGGGAGAACTCTTAAGGTATTGTTATGCTGTTGGATTGATTACTTGGCCCAAGACCATTTGGGAGAGCATAGAGAGATAGAGTCGAAGCTTTTGGGGATGAGAATGCTTGGTTTCATGGAGATGCATGTCAACACTAAGGCTTGGTTGTAAACTTCTTCATATTTCTTTAATGCAAGTTGATTTCTATCCTACATATACTGTTGTTGTTCGATTTCACATGTATGTTGTTATATTCCTTAGTCCCTAACATAGATTAGTATATTATATTCTGGCAGTTTCAATATGTTTGTGTGTTGAAGCTTTATTGCAGGTACATAGGGTAACGATCGAAGCACCACATTCCAGGTATCTACAGCGTCTAGGGAGAGTCTTCAACCTCTATCCTCTATTTGTTCTGGATCTGAACCATTTAGACCAGTGGAACACCTTGTTGTCCGCATGAGGTGAAATATTCCAGTTAACAAATCGGGCGACTCCGCTGGGGAATAGTGTATCGGTTGTTCCGATCTTCCTCAGTCTGCAACTCTTGTTTGAATCCAGGCTCTTTCTTCAACTCTCTTCAGTCAGATCTACTTTCTGACTTAGTCTATTTGGGTTTGAAACTTCCAAATCTGTTCAGATCTGTGTCATTTCGACCTTTTATGCTCCGTTTTCATACTCAATCTAGCAGTATTCACCTTGATCTAGTTTTTTTCTGACTTGACCCATCGTTCTCTTTGTGTTTTGGTCATCTGCAGGGAACCGCGCCTATGCTGTGTACGAGGAGCGGTGCCACCGCCTGAACAAAGTGTGCAGTACGCGGTGCCACCGCCTTTATCCCGTTGGCGAGAAGCGGTACTGGGTTAGAAACGCTCTGTCAACATCTCAGAAGAGTGGTGCCAAGTAGGCATCATTCCAAAGCCTTTTTTCCTCATTTTTTTTTATAAAAATTTGAGTTTTGTTGCTTTCAGTTCTGCTTATCAGACTTGTGTTACAGAATCTGATGTTTGTGGCTTGATAATTTTATGGTTTAAGATTGATTTGAGTGGAAATTCAAAAGTTTGATTAGGTATTTTGATTGTTCATCCGCTTCTATGCTTGTTGGTTGTGTTTGCGAAAGGATTTCTTGTTTTCTGAAAGCTTAGGGTATTAGTAAGATCTCTTTCGTTTCTATTATATAGATTAAAAGAAGAACACTGGATTAGCTTCTAGGTTTCATTTCTTATTTGCATAGTAAACTTCTTTTTCCTTCCTTTAAAAAAGAAATTTTTTGATTGAGACTAGGACATCATCATTGAGCGTTGAACATTGGTTTTCTGATTGGATTTATAAGCTTTCAGGATCTTCATGTTCTGTCGTCTCTTATGCATTTAGAACTATCTCAATAAAAAAAATGGTAGTTTTAAGTTAGAATTGCTTATGTTTTGAGAAAATTGAAAAAATAGAGTGCATTTGCATATAAGTTTGCTTCTTGTTTTTCTTTTAGGAAATGAGATTCTTCCCTTTCTCAGCTTTTAGAAAAGAGAAATCAGTTTGGAAAAGGTATTGCTTGTCTTTGTTTTTGTGTTCATGACTGTTGTTTAGAAATATTTTTTGGTTTTGAAACAAAAGAAAATACTCTCTTCCCTCCCGTAAGTAGGCATACTGAACGGTAAAGTGAACATTTGCACAAGCATACTACATGGTTTTACTTTTCTATCAAAACATCATGCATTCACCTAACTGTCCACTTTAAAATTAACGGTAGTTATAGGTTAAAATTTACATAGCAACTGGAGTGATAGGTTAGATACATGTTCGGGCATCGTTAAGCATAGGAGCTGTCGTTATTTGTCAGCATTACATCCCAGGACTCGCGCGGTTCTTCCACGTACCGTTGGTATATCGAACGACCTTTCACGTACCCTTGAGGTATATAGAAAGGTACTTCACGTACTCGATTGTATATCAGAAGGCCCCTTGTGTATGATTATGCATTAGACAGCACTACTACCGATTCGAGCTCCCACGTACCTTGAATATATCGGGAGAACCCACTAGGATACCTTATATATCTGAGAAAATCCCTTTGGTCGTCTTGTTTGGAGCCATACATCGAAAACAACATTCATGGAGATTACTACGCACGTACCCTCGAGGTATATCGTGAGTGGCACCTTCTTGACAATCCTAGTGAGAGACTTGAGTTTTTGAACTCCTCCTATCATTTTAAGTGTGCTTGTTTTGACCTATAGCTTGTGTAGGGAATTTTTTTGGTGTGTTTTCTAGATTTTCAGACCCTAGGTTAGATAGGAACTGTACAAACTGGCTGAGTTAAGATAGTCTAGAAGAGTACGGGACTTGCCACCCGATATTACTCCTGGTTCAAGAGAAAATCCAATGGAAGCTATCAACCAAGGAGCTGCTACCACCTCCCAAGTGGGAGATAATGTGGTTGCGGAAAGTGGAGTACCATATTATTCACACTCGCCTCCCTTGGTTCAACAACCTCCTAGGTGAAATACATCATTCCATTCTCCCACGGAAGGTCATGTTGACGATACAACCCGTCCGGATTATGGTCCCAATGCTCCATTTTGGGATACCTCTATAGGACAAGCCATTGCCTCATTTGCCACCCGTTTAAACTCTTCTGAAGATGAAGAAGAACGTAGGCAATGCTGTGCTGCCATTATCCGTGCACATGAGATTAATAAGCAGATAGATGAACTATTAGGACCAACACCATCATGTTCCACATCTGTTCCTATGTGATATCGTTCACTTACCGATTCTATGAGACCCATAGAACCGATTAAAGATCGTGCAGTAACACCACATAACCCAGGTCAAATTACCACCCCTATCACCTCTCATGTTATGTATGTTCCTAATCCTCCCAGGTCTTCTGCACCTGGGGCTCAACCTTCAATTCCCGTTTCGTCAGTACCTTCTAGTGCCGGGGGGCAATCCCCGTCACGACCTACGTTATCTAGCACCGAAATTGTACCTAGTCAAGGGCAGACCTCTAACATAGAACCATCTACAGTTTATGTCCCTCCCAACCATACTAATGTGGTGAATCCCCCATCCAATTCAGGTTAGCCCTCGGGGGCACAACCTGTAACCGTTCAGTCTTCTGGAGGTTATGGTTATCAAATACCTGTAGGTAATCATCCACCCAATCCTTCAGGAATGCCTTATGCTGGAATTCCATACTCTAGTAACACTTTTACGCCATGGGGGCAACCCAACTGGTCTTACATGCCAGTTATGGGGGGGATACCTATACATACTACAGGAGGTGCAGGAGGACCACCTTACAGAGGTCCTCCCCCCGAGGGGCCTAATGGTCCCGGAGGTTCTGACAACTTTCCTCCTTATGGTCCTAGTGGTCCTAGTGGTCCTGGGGGGCCTTGTAGCTTTCCTCCTTATGGCTCTAAAGGGTTTGGTGGCCCTCCGCCTAGTGGTTCCGGAGGCTTTGGAGGTTTACCTCTTGGTGGCTCTGGAGGGTCTGGTGGTCTACCTCTTGGTGGTTCTGGTGGTCCTAGTGGTCCCAGTGGTCCTGGTGGTCCCGGTGGCCTTGGTGGTCCTCCTCCTGGAGGCCCTAGTGGTCCTAGCGGTCCTGATTCCAGAAATCAACCCCCTATGGGCGGATTTTCTGGTAGTTCTTCGTCACAACAACCTGTTTTTCAGTAAACTTATGGTCCTACTGGTAATTATATGCCATATCATTATTACCAGTATGTGCAACCCAACCGACAGTTACCTTTCCTAACAATTTTGGACTTGCCTGATTTGTCCAAGTTGATTAATGACCCCATTTGACACAATCCCTCGTGGCCTCCCATTCTGGTAAAGTTACCATCGGATATCCCAAAACTTAACGGGAAGCAGGGAGATGATCCGAAGAACCATGTTATGACATTTCATTTGTGGTGTTCTTCCAACTCCCTCATGGATGATTCTGTTCGGTTACGACTCTTTCAGCGAACTTTGACCAGTACGGCCACGAAGTGGTACAATGAACTCCCACAACATTCGTTTGTGGATTTTGGCTCGTTGTCAACCGTGTTTCTTACACACTTTCAGCTCCCTATTCGTTATGAAATGGGTACTGATATTTTAACCTCTCTGCGACATAACACCTCCACCCACATTTTTTATCATATTCATGAGTGGAGAAGGTAGAGAAGGCTTATTAAGGCCCCCATTCCAGATCAGTTACTAGCTGATTGGTTCACTAAATCCTTCTTGCCTCCTATTGCCCGAGATGTGGCTATGGGCGGTGTCGTTATCGAAGATCAGACTATTAGTCGGGCTCAGTGCCTAGACTTGGTCTATTCCCAGTCTGGAACTCTTTATGACCTAATTCCTCAAGCTCCTCGCCCCAGCACCGATCTTGCCAAGCCACCAACAGAAGTACCTATTGATGGGATTGTTGGTTCAATCCATTCCCCGTCCGTAGCGAAACTTGCCAAGCAAACCCAAACTGCCACCCCTACTCCTTCAACTCCTAAGGTTTCTGCCGAGGTCAATTCTATTCAAAGTACTCAAACCTTGGGTAATAATAAGAAGAAAGGTAAAAATCGAAATAAAAAACCTGGAAACCAACAGGAGACTCCACGACCAACCAACTGTGATAACGACAAAGGGAAAAGGAAGGAAAAATATCCCTGTTTGCTATGCGGTGGTGACCATTTTTCAAAGGAGTGTCCTCATCGGGACGAATCTCCCAGTGTCTGAAGTCCAATTGCGCACCCGCAGTACTTACGGATCCTTTTCCCTCTCAACAACAACTGATAGACCACATGTCTAATCAGGGTAAATCTAGTTTATCAGAGGAAATTCGTATGATGTCCTCAGATACCATCAATCTGCAAACTCGAAGTCAGAATTATGACAAACCCACATATAAGAAAGAAGATCAATCTTATTCAGGGAAAGTTCCCTCTACTAGTTCTTTGGAATCCTCGTCTACTATCCCCTTATCTATCGAGAAGTCTACTCTCGACATGATTTTGCGCCCACCTAAGAGTACTCTTCGTAAGGCTGTCTTTAATCCAAATGTCCAAGCTGCTCAATTTTATAATGTAGTTGAAGATCTCGCTAAGGCACCTTGTGCAATGTCTACCATAGAGGTACTCCAAAGTTGCCCTGCATAACGCAAGAACTTGTTGACAACATTAGGAGCTTTAGACCCGGATAACACTAACTTGATTCATTTCAATGTTGAGAACTACAAGCCTAGATTACCGCATAAACTTGCTTTACAGATCATTACAAAAGTAGTGGGAAAGAAAGTCTTTCGAACGGTACTAGATGAAGGAGCTTTGACCTCGGTGTTGTCTCTGACTTGTTGGAAGGCTCTCGGCTCTCCTGAGCTTGTCACGTCACCTACGACCCTTGAGGCCTTTGAGGGATGGGGTTCCCAACCCCATGGTCTCATATCAACCCTAGCGGTCGAGATGGGGGGCAAAACCATTTCCATCCAAGTAGAAGTGGTAGATGCCCCTTTAGATTACAACCTCCTTCTACAAAAGGATTGGTTCTATGCCATGACTGTTGTTGCCTCAACAAATATTCCGAACAGTCCAATTCCCGCATCTAGGGAGAATTGTTACTATTGATCAGCTTGATTTCTGTACACCGGATGTTACTACCTCCACGGCTAATAACATCCCCATGTTAGGCCAGTCCCCTCCTCCTTACCAGTCGATTGGGGTCGGCATGTTGAAGGATTCATCCCTTATGGGTATTTTTCCATCCACTCCTCCTAGCACGGATACCGCGACAGTCCATATGATCGCCTCATTTGATTATGAGCCTAAGGGCAAACATGTTGCCGAGTCCACCTCGTTGAGTCCACACGAAGCTATGTATGAAACCATTCAAACCTTTTTCGATGATCACACTGATGACCTTCATCTAGTGGCTTCGGATTCTTACCAATTACCATACTGGTTAGAACCTTCTCTTCCTGTTCTAGATTATCTCTCTGAGACTTTCCCTTTCGATGAGTCCATTATGGAGATCATGAATACGAATGAGCCCAATTGGGAGGATCATCATCATAGATCCATGTTCCTCCCCAACACCAGTTCGGTTAGCCATGATTTTGCATCCTTGTTTCCTACTAATATTGTCAACGTTCCCCAAAGTCCTATATTGTTGCAAGATACAGATTCTGAAGGAAACCTTTGCAACATTACTCAGACGAACCCGATTGGCATATCAGCCAAGCCTGATGTTATCGAGCATGTTCATGTTGGGTAAAATTGCTTGGCAGATGAATCTGAAGCATATAAGGCACTTTTTAAGGAATTCTGTGATATTTTTTCCTGGTCCTATGAAGAGATGCCAGGGATTGACCCATCCATTGTGGTCCATGAGATTAAAACCTATCCCGTGGCTAAACCTATCAAGGAGGAACTTAGGCAGGTCCATCCTTAGAAGGCCGCAACTATTAAAGCTGAAATTAAGAAACTTCTCAAAGCTGGGTTTATTTATCTTACACCCCTGATGGAATGGGTATCGAACGTTGTCCCTGGCAATAAAAAGCAGGGCACCATTAGAGTCTATATCGATTTTAGGGATTTGAATAAAGCTTGTCCCAAGGACAACTTTTCGACTCCGTACATTGATTAGATTATCAACAACTGTGCTGGAAGTGTCATCTTTTCATTCATGGATGGATTCTCTGGCTATAATCAGATTGAGATATTACCCTCCGATCAGCATTAGACGACATTCATTTGCCCATGGGGAACCTTTGCATATAATAAGTTACCTTTCGACTTGAAAAATGGTGGAGCCACGTTCCAACGTGCGATGTCTTATGCGTTTCACGATATTAAACATATTGTTGAACCGTACCTTGATGACCTCCCTGCTCATTCATAGCAACGGGAGGACCACCTTGGTCATCTTAGAGAGACATATTCCTGAGATGCTGTCATTATAATATACGGCTCAATCCACATAAATGTGTTTTTTTGCGTTGAGACGGGACGTCTGCTAAGCTTTGTGGTATCCAAAGATGGCATCCGAATCGATCCTTTGAATATTGCCGCTATTTTAGATCTACCAGCCCCAACTAATCTCCTTGAACTCTAAAGTTTGGAAGGGAAGGCAAAATTTCTCCGTCGTTTCGTGTGCAATTTCATAGACAAAACGCATGGTTATATGCGTCTCCTCAAGAAGAACACTCCATTCTTCTGGGATGACCAGGCCCAACGCGCCTTTGATAATATTAAGCACGCTCTGACTCATTCACCCGTGATACACCCCCTGGATTATTCAAAGGAATTTCTCTTGTATATTGCTGCCTCCACTATTACCATCGCTATGGTTTTAGTGCAGGACAATCTCCACGGTCAGGAGCACATGATTTATTACGCCAGTAAGAATCTTATGGATTCTGAAACCCGTTATTCATGTGTGGAGAGGTTAGCATTGGCTACGGTCATTGATGTACAAAAGTTTCGTCACTACATTCTGCTCCACACTACCACCATATTGGCAGACCAGAACCCGGTGTATTACATCCTGACTCGTTAGGTGCTCGGGGGCAAGTACTCCTGCTGGATCGTTATCCTTCATGAGTTTGATCTGGAGTTTGCCAAGGCCACATCAAAGAAATCCTTGGTCTTTGCAAATCTTATGTGTGATCTTCCCTGTGCTAGAATGGAATCTGAGCCCAGTGATTCATTTCTGGATGAATTCATGTTCCTGATTAGCACTACTGATCCTTGGTATGGAGATTTGTTGATTTATCTCCAAACACAGCGATTTCATCCGAACTTATCTCGCGATGATCACCGCCATATTAGTCACCATATGAAATACTATCTTATCCTGAATGATACCTTTTATAGACATGGGATTGACTCTATTCTCCGGCGATGCCTCACTCATGAGGAGGTTGAACATGTGTTGAATAATTGCCACTCTGGAACATGCAGCGGTCATTTATCTGGGATGGCTACAACCCAGAAAATCCTTCGCACTGGCTATTTCTAGCCTTCTGTCTTCAAAGACTGTCATGAGGTCGTTAAGAAATACCCACCTTGTCAACATTTTTATCCTAAAAAGCGCACCCATCCTGCTCCGCTACACCCCGTCATTGCCGTTGGCCCATTCGACAAATGGGGGATTGACTTCATGCATTGTAAGCCTACCTCAGCCGGGGGGCATGGTTACATCATCCTAGTCGTTGATTATTTCACAAAATGGGCTGAGGCCATGCCTACATATGCAAAATATGGTAAGACCGCTGCCCTCTTCTTGTTCAATCATATCATAGCTAGATTTGGAGTTCCGCAGTCCATCGTTACTGATCACAAATCCCATTTCCATAATCAAATGATGGAGGAACTGAGTGCCAAGCTAGGTTTTCTCCATGAAAACTCTACGCCGTATTATCCGCAAGCTAATGGTCAGGTAGAGGCCATTAACAAAGTTTTGAAAACTATGCTTCGTTGGATGGTTGGAGATCATAAATCCAACTGGGACCACGTTCTTTTCTCCGCTCTTTGGGCTTATCGGACTTCTGTGAAAACAACTACTGGTTTCACGCCATTCCAACTTGTCTATGGACTTGAGGCATTCTTACCGATCCAATGTCAGATTCCATCCTTACAACTGGCCATCGAACTTCTCCCAAACACTTCTGCAGAGGAAGAAAGATTTTTGTACTTGAGTAACCTTGACAATGCTTGGAGAGATGCTGCCTTGGCTAATGAGGCACATTAGAAACGCGTCAAGGCGCAGTATGATAAATTCATCCAACCTCGTGTCTTTAACGAGGGTGACCTAGTATTGACTTATGATCAAGGATATGACAAACTAGGGAAGGGTAAATTCGAGTCCATGTGGTATGGACCTTTCGTTATTTCTAAGGTGTTAGAGAAAGGAGCTTACGAGCTCATTGATTATGATGAAATCCCTTTGGGGCAACCTCGTAATGGGTTGTACCTGAAAAGGTACTATGCCTAGGTCTTTCTTGGATAGTATCTTGTATATATGTATATTGATTGACTTTCAGTGTGCTTTTAGTATTTTCAATATGGTTTTGAGTTTAGTGTCTGCATCTTTTTATACCATGTTTTGGTCATGCAGATGGCTTTCTACGGCTTCGCTGATGGTGCTTGCCGCCACACCTTGAATCTTGCCTCGACTGCTTGTGTCCTCTATTCCCCAGCTGAAGATTTGGTCAGTTCAGGAGCGGTTTGTATAGGTCTCGCTACTAATAATATCACCGAGTATGAAGCGGTCATTGGTCTTCTGACTGAAGCTGCCTCCTAGGATGTTTGTGATCTAGTAGTCTTGATGGACTCACAGCTCGTGGTTTGCCATTTAAACCATGTCTACATCATTAGAAACCCGGTGCTCCTCTGCCTCTTCCGGAGAGTGCGTTTGCTAGAAATATCATTTGAAACTATTACTTATAGGCATATCCCTAGGGAACATAATGTAGTGGCTGACTCATTGGCTAATTACATCCTAGATTGGTATATTGCCCATTCATGACATCAAATCAAACATGGTACATTGTAAATAAACATTCAAAGACACATAAAACTTATAGAAAATGCATTTTCCATTTGAAACATATAAACACCATGTAAAAGTCTGTATATATATATATATATATATATATATATACATGAAAAAGTTTACAAAAAATAGGTCCCGAGACCTCATCTGAAGCACGTAGGCTTTCAGGAAAAATCATCATACAAAATCCTAAAGATGTCAGCTTTCAGTACATATCTCATACACTAGGGGTGCTCGTGATAGCACATCACTGCTCAAGCTACTCTACGTAACAGCCTACTGAATCGACTCGGTACTCCCGCTGTGGATCTCTGATATCTCATTGGGAGGTCATCTATGTTAGCATCTGGGATATCCAAGGTCAACCTCTCCAGGTTTTCCTCCAGCTCCCCGGTGATATCATCACCCTGTGGTACAAAGCGGGCTCCAGCTCGCCTATCCAATGGAGATGCTCCTCCAGGTCGCACTACTCCCACATCTGCATGAGAATATATAGGTCTCGTCACTTAACATAAAAAATACAAAACATTAAAAAAACATAAAAACATTTTCATCCATTTTAGGGTTTCTTGCTTCTTACTGATGTCACCCCACTGTCCGCCAGGTGGGAGTGGTAGGTCAGGATCTCGAGTGAATTTCGTGCCTACGTAAGCATAATCCTCAACCATGAGGATCTGATCTTGTAGCCATCTGAAGAATGAATCACCGAACTTCACCCTTCCCCTACCCGCTCCTGTGCGAGCCATGACCTGGACCCACCTCAACATACGGGGGTCTCATGCTCTCAGACTCCGGAAGACCACCTAAGGTCTCATCTGTGAAACCCGCTCGAAGAAGAATTAGGCTAAAATGAAACCAAAGCCAAACTGTTTTAGCTCTCCCTGCCAACACTTAGTCAGCTGATCCTTGAAGATTGGAAGCATGGCTTCCGCCTAGTTGAACACCGTGGGTGCCATGTCCTCTATGGCATACAACATGTGTGCCCTAGAATCCTGGTGCACACCCTGACTCTCAGCCACCCTTTGCATGGTAAATAGGATGGTCTGTAGGGCCCTATCTGTCATTGCTTTGATGGGGATCTTCTTCCCCGATGTACCTATCCCTAGTGCACCGTGATGATCTATAAGCTCTCGAGTGGTAATATCCCCTCCACGGGATCCTGTCAGTGAGATGGGGGCACCCCGTCTCGAGAGACCTGTTAAGAAGTAGATGTCCTCTACTTCCACCGTAAGGATATGGCCCCCCACCTCGAAATACTGCTGCTCTAGATTCCACATTTGCAGTATGTGTTCCAGTAACCGCTCATATGACACCATGCTTGGGGTCCGGAAGAACTTCAGGAGCCCACAGTCCCGTAATGCGGCAATACAACCCACATTTCTTTCAACAGCAACATTCTCATGGCCATGCGTTCTTTCTTTCCATATCACCATGTTTTAAGCAACCTAGACCTGCCAAAAACAATAATGGTATGCATTAGAATCATCCTTAAATCATTAAAAATCAAAGGAATGAATTTATTTTGCTTATACTATCAGTTTAAATTCTCCACGGCCAGCACCTCCTGTGCACCGTTGGAGACAGGCGGTGGCACCGCCTGTCCACTGTGTTATTGGCGCGGTTCTCAGGTAGTATCGAGTATCCCGCAAGAGGTAGCCACGGTGCCCACTTTTAAGGTTTTAGGGCTTGCCATCTGAGCCCAAAACCCCACCAAATCTCAAAATAAATGCTATGAAATGAAAGAAAAGGGTCTTAGCTATTACCTGCAACTGACGATGCTGAAAACGAACGGTGGAAACTCCCGATATCAGCTGCTGAAGATCTGGCTAAGAAAATGCTCCAAGTGCTCTCTGCTATAGGTAAATAGTGAAATGATTTGGTTTTTTACTATTTACATGACTTATATAGGCATTTTTTGGTCTGACATACTATAGTTTTGATATAAAATCATATTTTAGTCAAATTTTATTTGTCGTAATCCCTTAATGCTAGTTATAAATGCATTTAACACTTGTTTCAGAGTCGCTTGCAGGATAAGAGAACTATAGTAAGAAGCTTTGGAAAGTTTGTTTATGGCTTTTTCACACTTTCATAAAACGAAAAAGGTCGATGAACGTTTATTACGACACTTTGTTACGCTCTTTAAAATCTAGTATCAAAGGTCCGAGACCATTTCAAGTTTCTTTCCAGGCTCGTAAAAATCAACATTGTGTAAAGAAGCATCATGGAGTCCCCTTTTCACCTCTTTTTCAGGCTCCTTAAAAATGAAAAAGTCCTCAAGTCCGTTTCCGATTCTTTCCAAGCTCGTAAAATATGACATTGTGTAAAGAAACCTCATGGAGTTCCCTTTAAACTCTTTTCAGGCTCCCTAAATACGAAAATATCGTCGAGCAATCTTGTCTTCTTCACACTCGTTAAAGTATTTGAAGAGTCGTCCATCCGACGGTAGGTTATCTCTTTTTCTGTTCAGATAGGACTATTTACGAAAAAGGGACACTCCAACCAATCATGACTGGAAGAGTTCTGTAAGGTATGATTTTACACTTTTTCGGGCCTTAGAGACTAAATCATACGAAAAAGGACCCCTTTGGAGTCTTCTTCTGTATTCGTTCAGACTCTCTAAACATGAACGATACCGAGTTTTCTTTCAGTGCACTCGTTAAATCAAACATTGAGATACCGGTCTTGGGAACGAACCCCTCCTCTCTCAGGTTCGTAAAATATACGAGTCTGGACTTGTCTTCCAACAAGCTATATCGAGTGTTTGTTACCCTCTTTGAACTCATAAAATCGAAAATAGGCACTCATCGATCATGATGGGGGAAATGGAAAGGGAATCATCTTGTAAATAATGGCAGTTGTTTGTCGTTACCTTTGAACATGGCACTTGTCTGCACATCATGTCAGTCAATTGGGTATTCAGCTGATCTCCGTGATGATCCACTTTCATGAGTCATGTCACTCCGTTGAGTCTTTCAAAAGAATGCGTTGTCCACTGTCACATTGTGTCTCTGTCCCGTTTAGTAATGCTGCCAAGTCTTTTTGTCGTGCCGCCCAATGTTCAAAGGGGATTTGAAGAATTTTTACCTCTGCAGTCTACACAGTATTTGTGTCAGTATCTTTGAGTCAGTCATATGGTTACTACATTCACATCATTCCAGAACTATGTTCCGAGTTTCGTGTCATCGATGTGGGACTCATCATGTCCCTCCTTCGATGAGACTATTCCTGTCGACATCAGCTCATCATCCAGGAAATAGTCATAGAAACAATATTTAGTACCTTGAGATCTGTATGCCTTAATGAAATATTCTCTCGCTCTTGACATAGGCTCACATCATTGACCTTTGATCGAAATAATCGACTGGGTGTTCGACATCAGGACATCTATTTGCACTCAGTAGATTAATAGTGATCTCTCTTGCACTTGTTAATGGTTCGCATCATTGGTCAGCAATCAAGTGGTTTCTACCATGTTCGATTTCAGATCATTGTAATCACATGGATAGAATCGTACTTTATGGAAGACGAGACAAAGACCCTGGGTATTTGTTTAAAGCGCTCATTGTTTTTTCCCCAGGTTGCGATGGAGTTTTGTATATCTAGCATGGATCCACATTTGTATGGTCATGGCTATGCTCAAATTTGTGTTTATATGACATAGATCTACGTTGTATGTCTGGTAGCTATGTCCAAGTTTGAGTCCTCTATCACACGGATCTACATTGTATTCTAGTAGCCATGCTTGTTTATTCCTCTCATGGATCTGCCTTGTATTGGTTTGCAGCCATGAGTTTGGTTACTTGTGTCTATGAGTCAACATATTGATGTACTACAGATGCCTACTTGACAACATGCTCCGATCGAGCCAACATTTTCATCTCATGGAAACGACTTGTTCTCTCAAAGCTCTCATTTATCGTATCCCTCTAAGACTCATGCTTTGGGGGGCATCCCGTTATACCAAAATCCTGTCACCATCATGTGATAAGACTTTTGACATACCTACTTGCCCTGAATCCCAGCACTTGGAGTGGGCTAATTGTAAATCTTTCATAAAAATTCCCAGCACTGCGCTTCCTCTATTGTTCAGGAGCGGTACCTTGTTTGCACCGCCTATCTCCTGTTGCCCACAAGCGGTGCTACCGCTTATGGCCCCTAGTCCATAAGCGTTTCTTACCAGAACCGCTCTGTTGTAGAAGGAGAAACGTGACACCCTAGGTAAAAAGGGAAAAAGAGAAGTTTCTCGAGGCTTCTAGATGATAAGCCTCGTGTTCTTCCTTATCCCTACTGTTGTGGGTCAGTTAAGCTCGATATCCCTCATCCTAGGATCTTAGAGGCCACCTCACCCACTAATCTCTCAACCTACCCTATCCATTAAGCGTTATAAATATGAGCTCATAGCCATGGTTGAGGGGAGAACTCTTAAGGTATTGTTATGCTGTTGGATTGATTACTTGGCCCAAGACCATTTGGGAGAGCATAGAGAGCTAGAGTCGGAGATTTTGGGGATGAGAATGTTTGGTTTCATGGAAATGCATGTCAACACCAAGGCTTGGTTGTAAACTTCTTCATATTTCTTTAATGCAAGTTGATTTCTGTCCCACATATATTGTTGTTGTTTGATTCCACATATATGTTGTTAGATTCCTTAGTCCCTAACATAGATTAGTAGATTATATTATGGCAGTTTTGATATGTTTGTGTGTTGAAGCTTTATTGCAGGTACACATGGTAACGATTGAACCATCACATTCCAGGTATCTACGGCGTCTAGGGAGAGTCTTCAACCTCTGTCCTCTATTTGTTCTGGATCTGAACCATTTATACTAGTGGAACACCTTGCTGTATGTAGGAGGTGAAATATTCCAGCTAACACATCCCCCCCCCCTTCCTAACTTGGACAACCTAGGCCCTGGAAACTAAGACCAAAAATAACCCATATAATCTAAATGTAAAAATCACTACTTAACAAACCAAGGAAATGGGGAAAACCTCATGGAACCCCCCCCCCCCTCAAAATAAGCAAGAAAAAACAAGATCAAGCTTTCATACTAAGAGAGAAAAATTATTCTTGAGTAAAAACTTGTGAAAATATTTCTACAATCTGCATCTTTGTGAAGCAGTAATGCAGTGTGATGGTTCTTGTGTGCACTAGTTTCTTGGTATTGTGCAAGTGAACTTGTCCACCTTCTTCCAATTTGATGACAGATATGAGAAGAAATTTTTCCTTTGTCTCTTCTTTTGGAGGAAGAGTGACATGATCTAATTTGTTCTTCAGTGAGCAGAATTGTTGATCGAACCTTACCATCATGTAGCATCTCTATGGGAGTTGTAGCACCTCACTGGAAGAAGTGAATTTGCTTGACATAGTGTAAGGATCTCTTTTTTAAATTGAGATCTTGTTATCCTCATGCCATATGACTCTCTAGTCATGTTCCCAACTGCCTCAATAACCTTTTGGGCCCATTTAGGCCTAGCTTTGGGAGTAAGGACTTGATCTGGAACTGGATCCGATTGAAATTCATATTCAATTCCATAAACTGATCCAACTTGGTCCTCTACTTCGGATTGTGAATATGAAACATGAATGGCGACATTATCATATGCAAAAGGTTTAGTTAGGATGAATTTACCTTCCCTTTCAAATGCAATCTAAGATAGCACTGGATTTGAGTATGACAGAAAGAGTGAGAATTCATATGCCTTGGAGGCATGGTTTGCAATACCTGTCGCTACCATCTTCCCAGTTGAGATATTTGAGATATCCACTGAGTCGATACCAAATACCACTCTCTTTTTTTAGTTTGTATGAGTCATCTGGTATACATACAATAAATTTGTTTCTAAGGAGGGCACATAGAGTACATTGTTGAACACTCCATGCTCTAACTTGATTTAATCCTTTCCTTCAACTTGGATTTGAGTGTCATCTCCCGTGTGAATACTTGGACCATCAGCAAGTTATAATGAAGAGAATGATTCTTTGGATGCAACCATGTGATGGGAGGATCCTGAATCAATGAGGAAGGCATGCGATTTTGAAAAATCAGCCTTCGGTGCATGGCATTTCTCATCATGATCTCTAGTCTTGTCTCAAGATTCAACCTTCCTTGCGTGTTTAGAGTGGGAAATATTGTGTTTCTCAAGTAGTTTTAACATCTTATCTATGATCTTCTACATACAATATTTCTCTATATGGTTTCCTTTCTTACAGTAGGAGCACTTTCCCTTGTCAAACCTCTGATGTTTGTCCTTCATAGAGCCCGAGGCTTCATCTACTATATCAAACTCTTCCTTACGTTCGAATCCAGTGTTCCTTTTTCGTTTTATTTTCTGCTTCCTCCTTTCTTGCAAATTATTTGTCTCACGAGCCAAGAGAGCTTGATTTGGATAGGTTTTGAGGGCTCCCATCTGTATCAACTTGTCATGTTCCTGTATTGGAGAATCTGTGAAGGCATTCGCCAATTAGGAGTAGTCAGTATCCCAGAGTGAAAGGTAGATACGAACATTCAGAATTATGGGCCAAGTTTGCTCATAATTGAGAGCACTAATTGCTCATCCTTCTTATCAATCCTGGACTGCTTGCATTGCATGACAAGGGATTTGAATTTTGAGAAAAAATGTTGTATAGTTTTGAAGTTGTTGGGTTGTAGTGCTATCAACTCATTCTCCAGGATATGGCCCCTCAACTCATCTTGTTTTCCAAACAAGGATTCGAGCTTCTCCCATACTTATTTTGGTTTTTTCGATCCCTCAAGGTGAAAGAGTAACCCTCTGGAGATGTGGATGGACATGAAGCCAAATGCTTCATCAAGTTTGTTCATATACTTCGATTTTTCAAGATGTTGTTGGGGTTCGACCTCTCTGCCCATGGCGGCCATGTATAAACCATTTTTGCGCAAGAAAATCTGCATATCAACCCTCCAATCAAGATAATTGAAGGGTGTGAGGGTTATGGGTGTCAAAGCTGCTCAATTCTCCATATTACAGCTTAAGAAACAACTAATTCTTCAGGAAATCTTTGAATGTACCTGCAAAAACATTGCAAAGCACTTCAATTCACAATCAAACCAATTCAAACACTCTCCACTTTGACATGTGCACTTTCTCTGGGTACATCATGCCTATCTAGACTTATCTGGACATATTCTAGAGGGAGCAAGGCAAGAATACCAGGATCTATGTGGAACCCAATTTCTTCCGGTGCATCAATGGAAGTTTTCGAGATTTGAAGTTGTCCTGGATACCTGCTATGATACCATGTTAAATTTAATGAAGCATAGGATCTTCAAGCCTACATGAATTCAATGAGAAATGAAGGTTGTAGAAGAGAGAGAAGAATTTAGTAGAGATTGATCAATTTCTTATAGTAGGAGCACTTTCCCTTGTCAAACCTCCGATGTTTGTCCTTCTTATATCCATAGGATTCATCTACTGGATCAAACTCTCACTTAGGTTTGAATTGAACGTTCCTTTTTCGTTTCCTTTCTGCTCCCTCCTTGCTTGCACATTCATTGTCTCACCAGCCAAGAGAGCTTGATTTTGAGAGGCTTTGAGGGCTCCCATATGTATCAAGTTGTCTTGTTCCTGTATTAGAGACTCTGTGAAGGCATCAAGGGATGGCATTCGCCAATTAGGAGTATTCAGTCTCCCAGAGTGAAAGGTAGATACGAACATTGAGAATTATGGACCAAGTTTGCTCAGAATTGAGAGCACCAATTGCTCATCCTTCTTATCAATCCTGCACTGCTTGCATTGCATGACAAGGGATTTGAATTTTGAGAAAAAATGTTGTATAGTTTTGAAGTTGTTGGGTTGTAGTGCTATCATCTCATTCTCCAGGACATGGTCCCTCAACTCATCTTGTTTTCCAAACAAGGATTCGAGCTTCTCCCACACTTATTTTGGTGTTTTCAATCCCTCAAGGTGAAAGAGTAACTCTATGGAGATGTGGATGCACATGAAGCCAAATGCTTCATCAACCTTGTTTAGATACTTCGATTTTTCAAGATGTTGTTGGGGTTCGACCTCTGTGCCCATGGTGACCATTACAAACCCTTTTTGTGCAAGACAAACTGTATATCAACCCTCCAATCAAGATAATTTAAGGGTGTGAGGACTATGGGTGTCAAAGTTGCTCAATTCTCCATATTACAACTTAAGAAACAACTAATTCTTCAAGAAATATTTGAATGTACCTGCAAAAACACTACAAAACACTTCAATTCACAATCAAACCAATTCAAACACTCTCCACATCGACATGTACACTTTCTTTGGGTGCATCACACCTGTCTAGACATCTCTGGACATAATCTAGAGGGAGCAAGGCAATAATACCAGGATTTATGTGGAACCCAATTGTTTCAGGTGCATCAATGGAAGTTTCTGAGGTTTGAAGTTGGCTTGGATACCTTCTCTAATACCATGTTAAATTTATTGAAGCATAAGATCTTCAGGCCTGCATGAATTCAATGAGAAAAGAAAGTCGTAGAAGAGAGAGAAAAATTTAGTAGAGATTGATCAATTTATTACAGTAGGAGCACTTGCCCTTGTCAAACATATGATGTTTCTCCTTCTTAAAGCCCTGGGCTTCATCTCCTGGATCAAAATATTCCTTAGGTTCGAATTCAGTGTTCCTTTTTCGTTTTCCTTTCTACTTCCTCCTTGCTTCCATATTCTTTGTCTCACCATCCAAGAGAGCTTGATTCAGAGAGGCTTTGAGGGATCCCATCTGTATCAACTTGTCTTGTTCATGTATTAGAGACTATGTGAAGGCATAAAGGGATGGCATTTTCCAATTAGGAGTAGTTAGTCTCCCAAAGTGAAAGGTAGATACGAACATTGAGAAGTATGGGCCAAGTTTGCTCAGAATCGAGAGCACCAATTGCTCATCCTTCTTATCAATCCTGCACTGCTTGCATTGCATGACACGAGATTTGAATTTTGAGAAAAACTGTTATATAGTTTTGAAGTTGTTGGGTTGTAGTGTGATCCGTAGGACCTCAACTTTAGTGCATTAAAATTTTGTTGTAAAAGAATGCGTGCAACAGGTTAATTAAAGGAACAACATTAACAGAAATTAAATGCTCAGAACAGGACTGAAAAACAAGACCGATAAACAGATGTCAAGCAGAAAACACAGAACCAGAGCCACCAACAGAAATTGATAACGGAGTTCACCCCCTCCACTGGGCTACGTCTCCGGGCCCCTCTCCAATGGGTACCGATCCAATTAATGGCCTTAAAAATGGTACAAAATGGTTCTGGAAACAACTTCAGCAACTGCAGAAACAAAATGCTGGACAGAAACAGTAAAGTCTGCAAGACCTCCTCTCTGAAAGTTACAAAAATGGACTTCAACTGTCAAAAGAAGCCAAGTATAACTGAGAATGGTCGAATTCAAAAGGAACAACACATGGACAGTTTTTCACAGAAAAATGCTCTCTCCAAGCTTCTCATCACAGAGAATCGTTGCACTGTTGTTCTCTAGAAACTCCTCTAGTCGTTTTCCTCCCTTTGCTCTGAGCGAACTCCTCTCCTTTATTACTCTTCTTTGCCGTTACAAAGGATCCAAAACGCTCAAAGAAATCCGACTGTTCACATCCCCTGCCAAATGCCAACTTGTTATCATAGCGGGTTGTTCATATGCCCTCCAATGTTATCGCAACGGTGGCATAACTGCCAAGAAAAGCTTGCCGACTGTTACAGCTAACCCGTGCCATGCGCATGGCAGTGTTTGAGTCGGAAGTTTTTGTTATCCGGGCTTCGCCGTTGCAGAAGAAGATAAGCAACGGGCTCCAACGGTCTCAATCGACTGTCGGCTGGTTTTCGAGTCGGAGGCTTTAGGTATTTTGGTTTTCGCCATTGCGGACTGTCAGATGATAACGTCTCCTGATTTGACTTTTTAACCCGTAAGTCTTGGGCCTCCGCCATTGCGGCTACCGAATCGTTCCGACCTCCGATCCGTCCGAACGTCCGTCAAGATTCCGCCGTTGCGGAAGCAAAAAGGCTTCTGAGCCCCGTCATTGCGGAAGAGGAAATGCTCCCGACCTTCGATGTTGTGGAAGAGGAAAGGCTCCTGAGCCCCGCCATTGCGGAAGAGGAAATGCTTCCGACCTCCAATGTTGCGGAAGAGGAAAGGCTCCCGAGCCCCGCCGTTGCGGAAGAGGAAATGCTTCCGACCTCCGATCTGTGTATTTTTTGCCGTCCGATTTTCTTCAACTGTCGTTTCTATGAACCATGTACCATATTGGATCTTTAAAGAGGAATAATCCGCTAGATCAATCCTCCCCATTGGAAAGCTTTTGGACCACCAAAAGCCTGAATTATTCTGCAAGTAAGTGAGGGTAAAGTTCCCTCACTTTCCCAATCTCCATCCATCTTGCTTTGCTAGGATGCATTCCTTTCAGTCCCACTCGAAGGTACTCCGCATTCCCCCTTCATGAAGTTCTTACATTCCTGTGAAGAATAGCATCATCCTGCAACTTTCTCATATATTCAGGTGCCAAATCATCAACTGAAGGAATCTGTATGTTAATTTCCTCATCCATTATCATAGGAGGCTCATACAGTTTAAGATTCTCAACATTGATAACTGAATAAATTTGCATGTATGGAGGTAAATTCAAGCGAAAAGCATTAGTACCGATCTTTTCCAAGATCTCAAAAGGACCATACCTGACTGGCTTAAGCTTTTTACCTTCACCTTTCATCCTTTCTTTGGTGATATGTAACCAAACTCGATCACCAACCTGGAATTGATGATCAATTCGATGCTTATCATGCCTGGCCTTGTACTTTGCCTGGCTCTTCTCCAACTGTTCTTGAACTGCCTGCTGCACTGCTTGGATTCTCTGAATGAGCTTTAAAGCTTTATCTGCATCATGATGTCCATCCACTGCATCTTTTCCAAAAGAGAAGTCCATCGGTGTTTTTGGCAGATAACCAAAACAAGTTTCAAAAGGAGATCTTTTCGTGGAAGAATGAACTGCATGATTGTAAGCATGCTGTATATATTGCAACTGCTCATCCCAAAGTTTAGGATGCGTACTACAATATCCTTTGAGCAGCTGAACCACTGTTCTGTTCACTACCTCTATTTGCCCATCGGTCTGTGGATGAAAAGCTGTACTTTTCTTCAGTTTAGTGTCCATAAGCTCCCATAAAGTCGACCAGAATTTTCCCAAGAACCGGGAATCCCGATCAGATACAATAGACGTGGGTAGCCCGAAATGTACCCAAACATTTTGAAAGAATAAAAGAGCTGTTTGTTCAGCAGTGATCTGCTTGTTACATGGCATTAAGATACACATTTTGCTAAATCTATCCACAACCACATATAGGTAATCATGCCCTTTTCTAGACATAGGTAGTCCTCCTACAAAGTCCATAGAAATGCTTTCCCAAGGACGAGAAGAAACTGGAAGAGGATTGTACCAACCCAATTTCCTATTGCTAGGCTTACTTATTGCACACATAACACAACCCCTTATATATTTAGCTACAGTTTCTTGCATTTGAGGCCAATAACAATGATTCTGCAATACAGACAACGTTTTACTTACACCAAAATGTCCTGCAATCAATGAACTATGTGCCTCTCGGATCACATGCACTCTTTCTTTCTCTGGAATACAGAGTTTACCGAGATGATACAAGAGCTGTTCATGCACAAAATAGTTCTCTTCTTATTTAGCATGTATTAGTGATGCATATACTTCCTTAAAATATTTATCTTCTGCATATTGTTCAATATAACTTTCATGTGTTAATGAACTGTTCTGAAGAATGATTGAAGCATTTGTAGGTGGCCTTGACAACATGTCTGCTACTTTATTATGAATTCCCTTTTTGTACTTAATTACGAGATGAAACTGTTGTAAGAACCCCATCCATCTTAAATGCCTACTTTGTTGTATTTTAGTTTGAGATTGTAAATATTGAAGTGGATGATGATCAGTATGTATGACTGTCTCTTTTCCCATGATATAATGTTTCCACTTCTTCACACTTTGTACTAAAGCATACAATTCTTTTTCATAGGTCGGATAGTTACTTACCGCAGTAGAGAATGTTTCTGAATGGTAACAGACTGGCTTCCTTCCCTGCATCAAAACTGCTCCCATGGCAAACCCACTGGCATCAATTTCGATCTCAAATGGCTGCTGCAAATCTGGCAATGTCAGAACTGGTGCTGTGCTAATCTTTTCCTTCAAAGTGTCGAAGGCTCTCTGATGCTTGCCTCCCCATTGGAAAATTTCTTTAATGCTTGTCAACGCATGTAATGGAGCAGCAATGGAAGAAAACCCAGAAATGAATTTCCTCCAATACTGAACCACACCCAGAAAAATTCTGATTTTAGTAACGGTGTTAGGACGTGGCGAGTTTACAATGACAACAACCTTGGTTGGGTCCACTCGCAGGTGGCCTCCACCAATAATATGGCCTAGATATACTAACGAAGTTTTAGCAAATTCACATTTAGACATTTTTACATAAAGCTTTTCCTTTCTTAGTACATCTAAAATTTTCTTCACATGTACAACATGCTCTTCCCAAGTTTTGCTAAACACAAGGATATCATCTAGATATACAATTACAAAATCATCAATGAATGAACGAAAGACATCATTCATGACCCGCATGAAAGTAGCCGGTGCGTTACAAAGCCCAAAAGGCATCACAAGCCATTCATACAAACCCTGTTTCCTTTTAAAAGCTGTTTTCCAAGCATCATGCTCAGCAACACAGATTTGATGATACCCACTACGCAGATCCAATTTTGTAAAGTAAGTTGCATGTTTCAACTGATCAAGCAAATCATTAATGCGAGGAAGAGGATACCTGTTTTTAATGGTGATTTTGTTAAGGGCCCTGTAGTCGATACACATCCTCCACGACCCATCCTTCTTTGGAACCAAGACTATGGGAGATCCACAAGGAGAAGTGCTGGGCTGGATGACCCCCTTCTCAATCGGCTCCTGAACCTGCTTCTTGATTTCCTCGTTCTGCATTACAGACATCCGGTACATGGCTATGTTCGGGAGTGGCACATCCTGCTGCAAATGTATCTCATGCTAAATCTCTCTCTTCGGTGGTAACCCCTTCGGATCTTGAAACAAATCATCATACTCAGAAATGATGTCAATCAATTCAGATTTATGCTTAGGGTCACATTCTTCAAAAGATTTAGAGACTTCATCATTTTTCATCTTAACCAGCATCAACACAAAGTTCTTACTAGCATTTACCAACCTCTTCATTTGTCCTGCAGAGATTATTGCTAGATTGGTTTTTATCTTATGTGCTCGTACAATATATTCCATACCTTCTTTAAAAAGATGATACTTATTCTGCTCTCTATAAAAAACTGCTTTTCGGTCATACAAATATGGACTCCCAAGTACAATTCCACAAATGTCAAGTGGTACTACATCTAATTCTACCTCATCCCTAAACTTTTCAGTAATTGCAAATTTTAATACACATTTCCTTGTAACTTGCAATCGTGTATCATTAGTAACCCAACCTAGAGGATAGGGCTTTTCATGAGGCACAGTAACTAAATGCAATTTCTTAACCACTTCTTCTGATATCAGATTTACTTGTGAACCACTATCAAACAATGTATCAATCTTTGTGTGATTTGCAATGACACGAACATGAAACAATGCACTTCTATCTTTATCATTTTGCTTAGAAGTAGATGGCAGACTTGTACTTGCACTAGAACTTGATTGTGCATCAATGGGAAGTGAGATATGTTTATCCTTACCTTGGATTCCGACAGCTGTAACCTTTGTTTCATCACCTGAGTCAGATCCCAAGTATTGAATAACTGCTGCAGTAGCTTTTGCTTTTCCTTTGTCTTTGTTTCCTCCGTACTTCTTTAGCCTTAACTCCAGATGAAGCTTCCAACACTTAGAGACATCATGTCCCTTCTGACAATGCGAACATGTAGGATTTTCACCCTCTTTCTTAACAATAGCCATCTTCTTTTACCCCTTATCTTTACCTTTTGATTTGCTGTCAGATTTAAATGACTTCTTCACAAAAGTATCATTAGTATGCTTACCCCGGGCTTCTAAATGGGTAGCTTGAACACATACATCATCCAAATTACTGGGATTAAACATTAACAAAGTATGCTTCAAATAAGAATGCATGCCACCAATGTACTTAAGAAGAGTTTCCTGTGTATCTAACGAAACATTCAATGCAATAGCCCTCTTTCTGAATTCATGAGTATAGTCTTGAATGCTTTGTCCTTTAGCTTGTCTAAACATTTGCCAATTCATGGTTAATTGCAGCATGTGACCTAAAGGATAAAATTGCTTTCTTAATACTTCGATGAATTCATTCCAAACTGAAATAATTTTACCATTCTTTCGAAGATCTTGTTGAATCTTGCTCTCCCACCAAGTAAGAGCCATTCCACTCATTCTCAACGTGGCCAATTGAATCCTGGAAGGGTCATCATTAATGCCCTGCACCCTGCAATATACTTCAAGCTGCTTGATCCAATTGTCTAATTTTTCAGCATCTACATCTCCATTATAAATAGGTAATTCAAATTTTACATCCAATTTGAAATAAGGCATATTAGGACTTGCATTATTTGAATGAAAAGTATGAGAAGAAAAAGTCTGATTAGTGTCAAGAGGATCACCATCACCTCTTACTCCTTTACCCTTTTCTTCCGACTTCACTTCTGCATCTCTGGATGAAGATCCTTCTTCTTTCTTCTTCCTTTATGCTCGCTCATCGAGTAGAATTTCCATCATGGCTTTCATGCTCATAAAAGCCTCTAGAAACTCAGTTTCAGAAATGACATGTTTTTCCCGTTCAGTATGTCCTTCTTCTTCCCCTCGTGGAGAAGACATGGTTCTTGAGAATGTTCTCCTGGAGCCAATCTCAGGATCTCCTTCAACTAATTCTCCTTCACCAAGCTTTAACCTGGACCTGGTAAGCATTCACAAACTTGCGCAATAGTCAACCTGGCTCTGATACCAAATATGATCCGTAGGACCTCAACTTTAGTGCATTAAAATTTTGTTGTAAGAGAATGTGTGCAACAGGTTAATTAAAGGAACAACATTAACAGAAATTAAATGCTCAGAACAGGACTGAAAAACAAGACCGATAAACAGATGCCAAGCAGAAAACACAGAACCAGAGTGACCAACAGAAATTGATAACGGAGTTCACCCCCTCCACTGGGCTACGTCTCCGGGCCCCTCTCAAATGGGTACCGATCCAATTAATGGCCTTAAAAATGGTACAAAATGGTTCTGGAAACAACTTCAGCAATTGCAGAAACAGAATGCTGGACATAAACAGTAAAGTCTGCAAGACCTCCTCTCTGAAAGTTACAAAACTGGACTTCAACAGTCAAAAGAAGCCAAGTATAACTGAGAATGGTCGACTTCAAAAGGAACAACACATGGACAGTTTTTCACAGAAAAATGCTCTCTCCCAGCTCCTCATCACAGAGAATCGTTGCACTGTCGTTCTCTAGAAACTCCTCTAGTCATTTTCCTCCCTTTGCTCTGAGTGAACTCCTCTCCTTTATTACTCTTCTTTGTCGTTACAAAGGAGCCAAAACGCTCAAAGAAATGCGACTGTTCACATCCCCTGCCAAATGCCAACTCGTTATCATAGCGGGTTGTTCATATGCCCTTCAAGGTTATCGCAACGGTGGCATAACTGCCAAGAAAAGCTTGCTGACTGTTACAGCTAAGCCGTGCCATGCGCATGGCAGTGTTTGAGTCGGAAGTTTTTGTTATTTGGGATTCGCCATTGCAGAAGAAGATAAGCAACGGGCTCCGACGGTCTCAATCAGTTGTTGGCTGGTTTTCGAGTCGGAGGCTTTAGGTATTTTGGTTTTCGTCGTTGTGGATTGTCAGTTGATAACGTCTCCCGATTTGAATTTTCAACCCGTAAGTCTTGGGCCTCCGCCGTTGCGGCTGCCGAATCGTTTCGACCTCCGATCCGTCCGAACGTCCGTCAAGCTTCCGCCATTGTGGAAGGAAAAAGGCTTCCGAGCCCCGCCATTGCGGAAGAGGAAATGTTGCCGACCTCCGATGTTGCGGAAGAGGAAAGGCTCCCGAGCCCCACCGTTGTGGAAGAGGAAATGCTTCCGACCTCCGATGTTGCGGAAGAGGAAAGGGTCCCGAGCCCAGCCATTGCGGAAGAGGAAATGCTTCTGACCTCCGATCTGTGTATTTTTTGCCGTCCGATTTTCTTCAACCGCCGTTTCTATGAACCATGTACCGTATTGGATCTTTACAGAGGAATAATCCACCGGATCATAGTGCTATCAGCTCATTCTCCAGGATATGGCCCCTCAACTCATCTTGTTTTCTAAACAAAGATTCCAGCTTCTCCCATACTTCTTTTGGTGTTTTCAATCCCTCAAGGTGAAGGAGTAACTCTATGGAGATGTGGATGCACATGATGTCAAATGCTTCATCAAGCTTGTTCAGATACTTCATTTTTTCAAGATGTTGTTGGGGTTCGACCTCTCTGCTCATGGTCACCATGTACAAACCCTTTTTGCGCAAGACGATATTGATATCAACCCTCCAATCAAGATAATTGAAGGGTGTGAGGATTATGGGTGTCAAAGTTCCTCAATTCTCCATATTATAGCTTAAGAAACAACTAATTCTTCAAGAAATCTTTTAATGTACCTGCAAAAACATTGCAAACACTTCAATACATAATCAAACCAATTCAAACACTCTCCACTTCGACATGTGCACTTTCTCTTGGTGCATCACACCTATCTAGACTTCTCTGGACATAATCTAGAGGGAGCAAGGAAAGAATACCAGGATTTATGTGGAACCCAATTGCTTCTGGTGCATCAATGGAAGTTTATGAGGTTTGAAGCTGGCCTGGATACCTGCTCTGTTACCATGTTAAATTTAATGAAGCATAGGATCTTCAGGCCTGCATGAATTCAATGAAAAAAGAAGGTTGCATAAGAGAGAGAAGAATTTAGTAGATATTGATCAATTACCAATGGAAAATTGCACACACATGGAGACAAAATTGGAATAATATCATTACATCCATTAATTAGTAAATAATATGTAATACTATGGTTTAAGAAATAGGAGAATCCAAATGCCTAATATAGGATTCAAATCTACTAACATGGACTAACTTTGGAGCTAACTTGGTGTGGGAAAATCACTGCCAGAGCTCACTAATGCAACTTCGGATCTCTGAATCAGTTCACAACCAGTTAACTGATGTAGGTATGTGAGAAAATGCCCCCTACCTCCCTTAAATCATGAAAAATGGCACTAGGATGATTGAGAGTGAACTAATTGATGGGAATCAGAGCATAACTTAACATAATTGAACATCGAATAGGGTCAACTGCTGGAGACTACTAGTGTCACTCATAGTGGGTTCCTAAATTATAGGGACCATTCCCTAAAGCTCCTAAACTCATGCAGACATGCAAATTGAGTGGTAGGTAGACCTCCTAAGCTAGGAAAAGACAATAGACTATGGTGGTCAAGGGAGGATTAATTAATAATCCTAACAACAGATTGCAGAAGATTTTCAGAATTCAGAATGTTATCCACTTAAGACAAACCCACAAATTATTCTAGAATTCTTAGCTCATTGTTCAATCAATGTGTTAAGGGTTTATACACTTGTTAAATTAACATTAACCAAACATAAAATATCAACCTATCTTTCGCTCATAGATTGCTTAATAAGACAAAAAAAAACAAGAAAATTTCCAGCACTTCCAAATTGCACTTAGATCATTGATTTAGTGTGTTTGGGGTGTTAGATTGGACTTTTAAACTGTGAGCAATTTCCATAATTAGTGTTGTTGTCCTATATCATTTTTAGCCACATAAACAAGCAAAAAAATTGGAATTTTTAGATTTGTACTAAACAATTTGTTGCATAAATTTTAACTCAATAAAAAATTTATGCGCTAGATATGACCCTAAAAATGTTTCTATAATAATGTTGTTTGTTGTTATGATTTTCAGAATTAAAAAATTGGCAATTTCAACCATATAAACATATGGAAATAGATAGATATATATGTATACATATAGATATATGTGTAAGTATATATATATGTATGTATGTATGTATGTATGTACACACCCACACCCACACACATATACATATATATACACAAATATGTGTGTGTGTGTGTGTACACATGTGTATACACACACACATATGTGTGTGTGTGCACATATACATACATACATATACACATAGATACATATATACATAAACACACACATATATACATTTGTATATTGAATCAAATCCTACCTTATATCTACCCTAAGAAAACAAGAGAAAATTAAAATTTGGTGTTTTACATATTTTTGTTGAAGAATTAGAAGAGAGACTAGTGCCTTCAAACCCTTGGGCTATGGGGTCTTGGGGTTAATTCCTCCAAGTGGCCTTGTATGAAAACGCTTGGTTGAAATCCTCGCATAGCACAAAAGATGTTCCAATCTATTGAAACTTCATGCAAACTCTCATTAAGGAAGATAAGTCATTGTTGTAACACATATTCATCTCATGTCATAGTATGTACCAAAGGTTATCCCAACAAACATGCAACCTCTACAAAGGTAGAAAACTACAAGTCAACAACAAAACTAAACCAAAAAAATGATAAGATCATTCCATTGGAGCAAACATACTCTTGCAATGAACTAGAATCATAAATATTACAATGAAGAAGATATCATGTTACCTCAACAAGTTGTGCCAACCATAGAATAAAACCTAGAGACAAAACCTTTAGTTTTGCAAAGTGATAGTATTTCTCTCGAATGCTCAACAACAATGGGAATGAGAGGTGATCTCTCTTATATGAGACAAAAGCTCAACCTTTTGTATAGTAAAATAATAATAAAAGTGTCAAAGTCTTAGATCGAACCTAGGGATCCTCCAAAATGAGTCAAAATACATATAATAGCTCAATCTTTAACAAACCCTCAAAGAGAGAGGGCGCTCCATCAAATCATGGTCCATGAGTGATAAGTGGTAAAAAATATGGCCCAAGAAAGATGGCACTCTAGGATAAATGGTCCAAAAAGGCACGCACAACAAAATTACGGTGCAACGCTTTAAATGATAATTCTAGATTGTCCAACCTTCTCAATATTTATCATATTTTTAATTATAACATATTTTCAAAAATCTTGCATCCAAGGGTGACTACGTGGTACCATGATGTTAATACAAAGTGGGAGTGCTAGGGTGGTCCCTATAAAAGAGGTAAGACTCTAACCTAAAAATAAAAAAGAGCTAGCTCCAAAGCTGGAGAGCTTATCCAAAACAGAGGTACACAAAGACAGTTGATATCGAAGAAAATGTACAAGGGGAGTGGATCTAGAATATGAGATACAAAAATTGTGCACATGTCATGGTGCACTGGAAGCATCTCTCCTAACATCCAAATCTTAATGAAAAAATCTTAAAATAATACTTTGTTTGAAGGAAGAACTATAAGAGGAGCTAAAATGGTTAGTGCACCGCCACATAGAGTGGGGAGCTAACAGTTGTGATCTAGATGAAGTCGTCTGCCAACTAGGATGGGGCCAAGGATAGCCACGTCACTGGTTTTGGGATGAAGTTGAGGTGGTCCTCTATGTCCTAATTTATTTGCGGTCAGAAGTAGTGTCGTCCTATTTCGATCTCTTGGAGCCCCTATAGGAATAGAGCACCGAAAAAATGATGTGATTTGTTGAGTGGAGGTTGGTCTTGACTACAAATTTCGCTAGAGGATGAGGGAGAGAAGCCGAAGGGTATTGTACAAGTATAAGGCCAATATAGTCTAAGTCTAGGAAAGAGAGCAATGCCTTAAATAGCTTGAAGCTCCTCTTCCTTCTACAATAAAATAACAATAAATTACGAGATCTAGCATAGGATGGAGTAAAAAAACCAAAATACTCCAACTACTTTAATAACATCCATGAAATATGGTGGTCAAATCCACATGCACTAGTTTCAACCAATAAAATACCCAAGAAGGAGGGAACCTCCATCAAATATGGAACAAAAACAAAGTCAAAGTACAATGTATAGCCTCCAAAGGCACTCCTAAAATAACACTCCAAGAGAAGGACCACAAAGCATGCAAAATAATGGGCAAATTCTAGATCTAGGGTTTGACACCTTAGATCTCCTTGAAATGGCAAGCATTCTCCACAAAATATGCAACAAATCCTCCATCATGGAACATTGTCCTCAAATATGGCTTAAAATTATGAGTGGATCTCCTCCAATGTGAACACTCCAATAGATATGGCACCCAAAGGTGGAACACCTCAATAAATTATAAGATGATGTGAAATAAGGCTCTCCAAGCAACACTTCCCACTAAAATTGCATAGATAGGTGTGCAAACCACATTCCAATAGAGAGTGTTCCATCAATTAATGCTAGGAATGAGTCAAAATGGTTTTCCAAGGTGAATGCTCCAACAAATGGGCATGAAGATGGATGCAAAAGACCCTCAAATGGTGGATGTCCCGTCATAGATGTGTAGTAGATGTTCCAAAAGGTGAACACTCCAATGGATAAGTGTGCATGAGTATGAAAGCAACCTCCAAGGGGAGAATTCTCCTCAAAATATGGCAATGAACATCCTCCACCTAAAGATGTCCACACATCAAGCAAATCCTATTGACATTTTATGTAGCTTCATAAGATATTCTTATTGTATTTGATCATGTAATAATCCTAAAAGAAACATTTCTAAAGTATACTTGTAATGTCGACCCAAAAGATTCTGTAAAGAACAGATAAATAATATTTTATTGTCTCCTAGACAACTCGGCCTAGTCAAATGAACAATTCGGCCCCACAGTGAAAAAGTCAATTAAATAAGTATAAATAAGGGGTGCACATTCCACATTTGATACACATCAATTAAATAAGTATAAATAAGGGGTGTGCATTCCGCATTTGATACACGCCAAGCAATCAAGCAATTTCGCTCTAGTTCGCTAGAGAGAGAGAGAGAGAGAGAGAGTAGCAACATTTGGAGGAAGACTTATGTTTTGGGGTTATCTGATGTTATTTTTGTTTTTGGGTATCTCTACGAGAGAGCTTAAATCTTCACTGTATTGACATTGTACTTTCTTGAAGAATCTATACTAAAGAAGTTATGCTGGGTTTTCTCCCCTAAGAAGGTTTCCCAGGATAAATCTGTGTGTTCTTTGTGCATGCCGTGAATGTCTTTCTTTCAGTAATCCTTATGCATGTAGTTCTTTTGATATGAAGTAAATTGAATTAAATATTGACTAACATAACTACATTAAGTAAAATTTCCACATGGTATCAAAGTTGTGGTGAAAGAAGTCATTACAACAACTGCAATTGCTGGAAGTTGGAAACTAGGGCTTCCAGTTTTAATCCTTTCCAACCACATATCAAGATCGGTCTTAGCATCATTTAACTCGTCCTATGAGGGTGCATATTCCTGTGTAGGAAGAATTCAGATCCAACAATTTTCATTTTGACCTAGTTAATGTTGGAACAAGATAACTAGGGCTTCGAGGTTTTGCCCATTTTGGAAGAAAAGAAGGTTTGGTCAACTCACCTTGGAAGGGCACATCTTCTCCTTAGATAAAACCTTCCAAATTCAAAAGTTAAAAAATAGGGTTCTCTTACAAAAACCTAGGTTGGACATCAAGCAAATTTCAAGTTGACATTGAAGCTAATCTTGGCTTGTGGAGATCACCTTGGCATAGCACATTAATTGGTAAATCAAAATTTTATTTCTAAGATTATGATTTATGTCATATTTTAAGCTTGGACATAATAATGAATAATACCAAGCTTGATGAGAAGCTTGAAGGGAATGATGACTTCCGAGCATGGAAGTATAGAGTGCTTCTCGTTCTAGAAGACAATGATTTGGAAAAATATGTTGAAGAAGAGATTGCAAAGGTAGAGGGAGATGAGGCTAAGGCAAAGCACAAGAGGAACATGGTTAGGGAAAAGAGAATCATTGTAGATTTTATCAAGGACCACTTGATCCCTCGTGTCTCATAATTGAAGACTCCAAGGCAAATGTTTCATGCCTTCTCCGTATTTTTTCAAGGAAAGAATATCCACCGGAAGATGAGATTGAGGACACAACTCAAGAATGTGAAATGCAGAATTCAAAAACCATTCAATCCTACTTCACAAGGGCATCTCAAATCAAAGAACGTCTTGAAGCCATTGGAGACACGGTTGAAGAAGCTCAAATAATGATGACTACATTGAATGGTCTCCCAAGATCATGAGATTCATTTATTCTGGGAATTTGTTCCAGAAGGAAGCTTACAATGCACTATGGGAAAATTGCACTCAAGAAGAAGCTCGACTACTAGTAAGAGAAGAGAAGTGGGGTGATGATGAAAACCAAGCACTAGCAGCACATGCAAGAAAAGGGAAAAACAAGAAAGAACCCCATTATCACAACAAGCTTCAGAAGACTCAAAGGACTCAAAAAGATACATAAAATTACAAATGCTACATCTTCCAGAAGATCAGACACGTTGCAAGAAACTGTCCTCAACTAAAAGATCAGACCAGTAAAAGGAAGAACAAAAGACATCATGCTCATGTCATAGAAGATGATAAACATGTTAAGAAGAAAGCAAGAGAAGAAGAATCAAGTGAAGAATATGTGTTGATCTCATCTCTTACAGGGACAATCACTCATGGAAGTGGCACATGGCTTGTTGATAGTGGTGCTTCGAAGCACATGGCTGGTTGCAAGATTCTCTCACAAATTTGCTTCAAAAGTATTCACCTCATAAGGTGAAGCTCGGTGATGATTATCAGTATCCTATAAAAGGGGTAGGAGAAGCTTCCTATTAATTGGATTATGGAAAACCTATGCAGATGAAAGATGTATTGTATGTACCTAGTTTGTGATAGGTAAAATAACTCCCGATTCATATATTTCTCCATAGCAAAATCATTTATTTATACATTACATATTCTGGTTGAGTTTCATCTTCCGACCAGCCTTTTCAGCTTCCTACATAACTATTCATTTTCCTTTATTTATTTACAAAATATAATCCCGACGGATTATATTCCAACAATCCCCCCCTTAATCCAAAGGGGTGTTAGTAAGTCCGAGCATGTTTCTGAATCTTTCAAACTTTTCTCGTCCAAGTGCTTTGGTGAAGATGTCCGCAACTTGATCATTTGTGGAACAATGTCGAAGATGGACTGTCTTGGCCTCTACATGATGTCGAATCAAATGATACTTTGTGTTGATGTGTTTGGTTCGATCATGGAATCTGGGATTCTTACCCAGCTTGATTGCAGAAGTATTGTCGATCAATAATGGAGTGGAGTTCTCTTGTTTTTCTTGCAAATCTTCAAGTATCTTCCCGAGCCATACTATTTCTTTCATTGCTTCAGCTGCAGCCACATATTCTGCTTCTGTTGTTGAATCTGCTGGAACTGACTGTTTGTGTGATCTCCATGAGACAGCTGCTGATCCAAGACTCATAGTGTATCCAGAAGTTGATACTCCTGTCTCCTTATCGCCATCAAAATCTGAGTCTGAGTACCCAATAAGTTTGAAGTCATCCACCTTAGAGTACTTGAGTCCAATGACTTGAGTCCCCTTCAAGTATCTTAGAACTCTTTTTGCAGCTGACCAGTGTCCTTCACAAGGTTTATGCATGAACCTTGAAAGTATGCCAACAACATAAGAAATATCTGGTTTAGTTGTTGTAAGGTAGGTAAGTCTTCCTAAAAGTTGTC
>LPNX010689146.1:53953-77504 GCA_001517045.1 Pseudotsuga menziesii | reverse complement strand
TTCTCAACAAACGAAGACTGTTATAATTCAAATGACCAAATCTTGCATGCCACAATAAACTTGATGAAAAATTACCTTCTCCATGCTGAGAGAGGTAGGCCTAGTTCTGAACCCTTGCAGATGAACCCTTTAGCTTCAACAGCTTCCCATCTTCGTATCCAATCATGATGACTTGGTTGTCAGAGGACTTTCTTATTTCTACGATTCCATCAAACATGTGGATGGAATGGCCTTGCTGTCGAATCTCTACCAAGGACAGTAGGCTTCTCTGCAACTCTGGAAGATAAAGAACATTCTTCAACAAGAAATCAGGGAATCCAGGCATCTTCAGCCGAATGGTGCCCATTCCCTTTGGTTTAAGACTTGACTTATCTGCAAAGTAAACTATGCCATTTATTGTTTCATTAAGTTCTTCAAAACAGTCTTTTCTAAAAGTCATGTGTGATGTTGCACCAGTATCAAGCAGCCAACAATCTTTATAAGATGAAAGAGAAGTCATTTCATTAATTCCAAGATTACAATTTGCAACAATACAATGAGTAGAATCAGAAGATTTACTAGCATCTTGGTTCTTATTGTCATCTTTCTTTTGGTTATGTCTGTCTTTGATGGAGTCCCACGAAGCCCAACACTGATCTGCTGTGTGTCCAATCTTTCCACAACGCTTGCACTTCAAATCTGATCTTTTGCTGGAGTTGTTTCTGCCTCCTCTACCTCTGAAGTTTCTTCCTTCTCTGCCTCTCTCTTTGCCAGAGAGAGTGGCACCAACTACAGATGCTATAGATTGCATCTTCTGTGATGAATCTGCAACTAAAACAATAGGAGAAAAGAAGAAAGAGTAAAGGTGCAGGTCTAAGTCTTTGCCACCTTCCTCAAGCTTTACAACAATGTATCAATATCAGAAATCAATGCAGCTCTATCGTAATCTTTACACAGTACTCAACGATACTCCAATTGCACTAGCATTCAACGTATCTGAGTTTATGCATCGACAACAATAGTGAAAGAAGCAGGTCTAAGTCTCTGCTACTTTCCTGCTACGTTTTACAATACAGTCTATGTAGAATAACAACTACACTAACTAGAAACAATGTCTTCAATGAGCTCTCTTTACTATGCAGGTATATGTAGCTGCCATAGTATTTACATCAAACTAAAACAATTTTGCAACAGTACAGTTTATATGGTAAGTGCACAGACTTCACAATGACCATACAATTATGCAACACTTCAAACTTAAAAGAAGGTACACATCAAGAGCACCTAGCTTCACTGTTAAAATTGCAGTTACCTTGGAGGTCGTAGCAGTCTTCTCAACTCTCTGGTTCACGCTCCAGTTTTGTTCAATGTTCCAGCAGTATGCAGCTAGCTCCAATACGCAGATTCAAACTCACAGCTCCAATACCCAGCACACATATAAAAAATATACTTAGAGTTTCCAATTAAACTCACAGCTCAAATATGCAGCATATATACGCAGCTCCAATACAACAATCACAGCATACATTTATTTCTCCACACTTCATGCAAATGTAAAGGCATGAGTCTCCACCGTGTTCACTCAGAGTAGTCTTCAACGCACGCATCAGTCTCCACCGTGTTCACTCAGAGCAGTCTTCAATGCACGCAGCAGTCTCCAACACACGCAGTAGCAGTCTAGGGTAAATTTAGGGTTTTTTTGTATTCTCATCATCTTCAAAGCCATTGCAACAGAAACAATAGTCCCTCATGAAATCGCGTCTCATACCATCTGGATTCTACCAAATTTGAATAAAAACACATGTCTTCTATGGCAACCGGGCTATGGATGGAGATAGAAGGTGACGATCTCAGTACTGGCACACAACAACATATATCATTTACTGGTATCACACGACTCAAATACAATAGTTATTGTACCAAAATAATTTACAGTAGCCATAATCAATAGTTACAGGCCTCTCTTAGCCAACACAAATGAAGGATTCACGTGATCTACATCAATCACGAGCAATCTCGAATAATGAAACGTTGAGTATTCACATACAATTGATCTAGTAGAGAATGCAACTAACAAATGGAAGTCACTGCTCCAAGAAAGAGGATAAAACGCACAGTTCTGAAAAAATTAGGGTTTCAGTACAACTCCTTCACAAAAAATGCAACAGTGCAGCATAACGCACATAATTATTGGCACTCAGGCTGAAGGAGAAACGCACAGAGAGGGAGACTAACGGGACAAACATGTAGGCAGAATGATTCTGGTGCGAAACGTTCAATTCTGATCAGAGGGCAGACACATTAATGGGTCAGCAGTCTGGCAATGCACTGGCAAGCATACAGGCTGCCAGGATTGAAACTTAATAGCAGGAGTTATGGCAGGTGGTGCTCTGATACCACTGACAGGTAAAATAACTCCCGATTCATATATTTCTCCATAGCAAAATCATTTATTTATACATTACATATGCTGGTTGAGTTTCATCTTCCGGCCAGCCTTTTCAGCTTCCTACATAACTATTCATTTTCCTTTATTTATTTACAAAATATAATCCCGACGGATTATATTCCAACAGTTTGAATAAAAATATCCTCTCCCTCTTAGCATTAGAGGAACAAGGATATAGATTAATTTCATATTCGCATCATGTTTGCAATGATCAACATTGTGTTTACATTGATTACTGTCGTGTTTGGATCCTATTTGAATTGTGTGTGCATGAATCAAGGTTGCGTTTATATTGATTAACGTCGGGTTGCGTCAAACAACATCGTGGTTGTGTTGTAATATGATTATTTTTATTAGTTTAATTTTTATTATTTATTTTTAAAAAGTGTCATAACTATTTTTGGAATATTTACATATTGCAGAGATTGATGATTAGTACTAGTCTAGTTTATAGTATACTAGTCATCGGAGTAACATACATGAATGTGGAAACACAATAACCCACTAAAATTTAGTCAATTTCAAATCAGGATGATCTACAAGGATCTCCCAAATGACCAAAAATCAAAGTGTTCAAATGTTGAAGAGAAAGATACAGTCATGTAGAGCTCACTGAGAGATTTTTGGCGACCCTCGTTTCATAAAATATGGACTCCGAACAAGAAAATATCGCATTCTAAAATTTGTTGAAAACAAATAAAATTTGGCGAAAATGAGGTGCCACATCGTGCCACTGCAAGGGTGACATGTGTTCCGTACAACTGGACCATACGCCTCTATGGAAGTTATCAACATGATATGTTGGCAATGACATGGCACTATTGCTAAATTCCGACTTTCGACATCAGGATCGGAAAGTCAGGAGGATAATTGCTAATGTCGTAAGGCCATTGCCGACTTCTGACTTCCGAAGTCAGAATCGAAAAGTGGGAAGGGTTGTAGTTATTATTGTTTGGACAATGCGAACTTCTAACCTTTGACATAGGGATAGGTAAATGGCGATCAATACTCAGCCTGCTATAGAGCATTACAAGCATCTTAACGGTTGGATCTTAAACACTTTTAATCCAAGGGTTAGCATGCCTGCTGCTGCAGTCGCATTGAATGCTTTACAGCAGGCTGAGTATTGCTCGCCTAAATAAATGGCGATCAACACACGTCAATAAAGTCAGAATCAACACATTGGGATCAACAAAGTCAGGATCAGCATGTCGGGATCGAGAAAGTCAGGACAAGCACGCCACGATCCACAAAGTTGGATCGACAAAGTCGAAAAAATCGGTGGCGGATTGAAATTAACAGTCCAATAGTCCAACGACGGATTTAAAGCAACATCCATGGAATTTCTCTTATCTGATTTACAAATCTTGTTTCTACGTCAATGCCTTAGATCTTCGATTTATCTTGAAGATATTTTTAGCTTGGAGATCAGATTATGTATCCGATTGAGAACGTCACCAACAGATCCAAAACAAACACAAATATGTTATTTAATGTGCAGTTTGGTTACGGTCTAGTAAAAAGGGAAGTCTGGAATTGATAGTTCGATTCAGATCAAAATTGACAGAGCTCGTAAATGTAAGTTCGGTACACAGTTCAGTGATCAAAATACAAGCATTTGATGAACGGTCGGTTTGTGACAATGCTTCTGGATTGTGAAGGTTTTGGAGTTGCACAAGACCGTAAAATGCCAACGTTCAAATACTTTTTAAAGTGCTTGTTTTCATCACCATCGTGGTTGAGTGCTTTCATGGCTTTTGTGGACGTAGAGTCGTGGATCTGAAAGGCTTAGACGTTGAACCTCTGCATTACGGCGTGTTGACCATTGAGCCAGCAGAATGACCATTACGGCGTGTAGGAATGCCAAAGAATAGAGTTTTGTTATAGAAGTTCCAAAGACCGAGCGCATGTTCTCATGCAATAAAGGTTATAACCTAAATTGGGTGTGATCATACCAGCGTTAATGCATGGGATCCCATCAGAACTTGGAAGTTAAGCGTGTTTGGGCTAGAGTAGTATTGGGATGGGTGACCTCACCTCTCGGGAAGTCCTAGTGTTGTGCCCTCCGCACCTTTTTCAAACCCGAAGGGTTAGCTCAATTGGTAAGACGTGCACACACTCTCTCGGTTCGGGAAGAGGTCACAGGTTCGAGCCTTGAGTGTGTGCACACTCTCGGTTCGTGTAGAGATCACGGGTTCGAGCCTTGAGTCCTTTGGGGTTTGGCCTTCTGCGAGGATGGCCGACAGTTTACCACATCTACCGTCCACTAATGTGGGGAAGTATTGTTGGGTTTCCCGTAGATCTTTCCATCTGAAAAAAAGAAGGTTATAACCTAAATTATTGTGGGTATATGGTCTTGAAACTTGTTCTCATAAGGTTTATTGCTCATTGTTTATGTTATTTGCACTCTATTGTTTTTAGTTTATATTAGTGCATGAGGATAGTATATGGATGGTGGATTTTAGTTCCTCAAATTCGCTTGAGTATATTTTCTAACCTTGTTGATGTTATTTGCACTCTATTGTTTTTAGTTTATGTTAGTGCATGAGGATAGTACATGGATGGGGGATTTTTGTTCCTTAAATCCACTTGAGTATATTTGCTAACCTTATTTTAGTGAGAACTACCATATAAACCAGTGGGTATAGGAGTCAAGAATGGGAACACGGGGTGCATTATTTGAGGTTTAAATTATTCTTAGAGTTTTTGTAGAGTGGAAGAGCTCTTGAAGGAGATTTGTTGAAACTTCTTTGGCAACATTTCAAAGACCCTATTGTATTTGGCTGAAGACTGTAATTTTGCAGCATTTGAAGATTAAATAGAAACAGTCCCACTACAAGAGGACTCAAAGACGTAGGCCAACATGGCTGAACTCCATTATCATTTGTTGTGTTAAGTTTATGTTTCAAAATCTTTGTTTTATTTGCAACATTATGTTCAGTTATGTTCTCTTTAAGCTTGATGTTAAAGCCCTTGTTAAGAAGTTCACAATTTTTTTGATGAATTTTCACACTCATACAATTCAAGGTTATTTTAAAAGATCCTCAATTTTCAGATCAAGTTGGTAGCCGAGCGGGATTAACCATAGAATTGTGAGTTTGTGAATGTTAACAAGGCTCAAGCTCGGAGAAGGACAAAATGTGGAAGATGATCCTAAAATTGGTATGAGGAGAACATTTGCCCAGATAGAGATGTCATCTCCAAAGGAAGGTATGAGAGATGAAAATCCTTTTGAATCTAATAAAGAATTCCTTGAAGCATTCATGAGTTTGAAATCGATGGTGGAAGAGTTGTATCGAGAATACAAGGAAAGAACCGAAGGAGGTGATACTTCTACATTAGGTAAAGGAGTAGGAGGTGGCGGTGAACCTCCTGAACCTCCAGTCTCTTCAAATGTTACTTATACTTCGTACAATGAATTATGTATGCCTAATGTGCATTTGTTAAAAGGAATGTTACCGTGAAGAAGAATGATGAAATGCCTATTTTTTTCACTGTAAAAAGATGGGACATGTAAAGGATCATTGCTGGAAACTACATTCGAAATTAAAGCCAAAATGGGCTAGGCATCATAAATTTAAGACCACGACCGCAGTTTAAGGTCATGGATTGGATTCTAGAGATGAATCTAAGGTGATCATCATGGGTCTTAAATGTAAAGATTATGTTGCTAGTTGTTCATATGCGTCTACTCCCAGTTTTGATGGAAGTCGTATTGAAAGGAAGAAGACATAATTGTTCCATATTTGAGTTATTTCCCATCATACTAAGAATGATACTCTTGTGGATAATGCATCTCAAGTTAATTTAATCTTTGAAGTCATTGTTAAGAAACTAGGGTTGGATACTAAACCACATCCAAAAATTTATTCTTTAGGATGGTTTCATTATAATGCTCAATTGCATGTATCTAAGCAATGTTAGCTTCGATTTGTTATTTCTGATCAATTTGTTGATGAAGTAGAATTGGATATGATTCCAGTCGATATATGTGGGATTGTGTTGGGAAACCCATATCTTTATGACATGAAATAGTGTTTTACAGGAAGCATAAGCATCTCTTCAAGAATGGGATGGAATTCATTGTAAGAACTCACAAGATGAAACATGATTTGTATGTGATTGCAAAAATGAAAATGAAGATGTTGGTGAATGCGAGCAAAAGTTTATCGCTCATGTTTGTTAAAGATCAATCTTGAAAACGCATTGGTTAATACTAATGATGCACAAATGTTTCAGGGCACATAATAGGTACAACATGGGAAATTGCAGCAAGACAACATTGGTGACAACAAATTAAAACCTATTGTTGAGAGATAGCTTGATATTGGTTTATTTTCTTACATATTTCCTTTCACAATTTTATGCTTGATTTCATTATTAGTCCGTTGTACTTGGATGGTAGCATCAACTTTAAACGATGATTTGTTTAGGGATGAGTCAATAATCAAGTTTGTCAGCAGTTTTATGTGTGTGTTCATTTTTTATTATTATGAGATAGGTGATTGTTACTCTAGCAGGATGGGTGATGGACATAGGACAAATGCGAATAGATTTTCCTCACTCTTCTTCTATATAAGAAAAGAATTTTGGTGGTCCAAAAGCTTTCCACTATGGAGGTTTGATCCAAGAGGATCTCCCAAATGACCGAAAATCAAAGTCTTCAATTGTTGAATGTAACATCCCTAAAATTCATAATAAAAAATAATAATTATGGCATGTAACTTTAGAAGTTCATAGGAAATAATCTCGAGAGATGTTATACTTCATAATTCTATTGTTGTAAAGATCATGGCTTTATTAATAAACTGCAAGATTTATGTACTTCTGTTAGTGTTTATCATTAGCATGCTTGGTTTACAACCTTCTTTTGATTTTACGTCAAACATTTTAGTTGATACTATTTGTAACATTAACTACTTTTAAAGACTCTACTTGTTGCAAAGTCGTAGTACTATTTGACGTTCCTTCAGTTTTATTCTATTTATGAGTTGTTTTTAAAGGAAAGGGCATATTCTTACTTAGTCATCACGACTAATGCATGAACCTTCTTTCCCCTTTGTGCAAGTGGGTGAGATTACCCTTAAGTTTTACTAAGGCACAAATTCTATGCTACAAGGCAAAGGAGCAAGGTAAGAAGAGGGGTGCACCTAGAAATTGAATAACCTATGAAAAGATCTGCATACTGTATACTATACCCTTATTACGCAAATTCTTAACTAAACACATGCCACAAACCCAAATAAAAAATATCGTATACTATATACTCTATAGTGTGGACATGAAACATGTGGATTTTTCTTACTTAGGATACGATGGTTGGTATAAACCTTTGAACCGAGATGGTGGAAGTATTAAACAAGGAACATGACATAAATTTCATCCAACACAGGCTATGTGATCACATTAAATTATCCAATTGGCAGTAAAAGGACACGGTACTAAACCCTAGGGTTTTTAATGCGTCTTGAATGCTGCGCCTGTCCTTTCAATGGGGTTCTATTTATTGTTAAAAGTTATTTCATTTTTGCGCTCGACCTCTGGTTGTTTCGACTTCGTTGTTCATTTGTCTCTGAAAAGAGATGGAGGAGCCATAGCTCTCACCCCTCAACGCCTCCTGAACATGTCTCTATTTGATTTGATTGTTAAAGACGTTTACAATCCCCGTTCTGGTGGTGATTGAGTGACTATGGTTGGATTTAAGAACACCGTGAAGGTAAATACCTTGTTTGCCTTTCCTTTATTGTTTTTATCTCTTGTGCAAGGTTTAAACAAATCCATTGTTTAACTTCCGAAATTATTGTGTGTACAAGAGATAGATAGAACAGTTCTCTGCAATGAGGGTTTCGATTTGGATAGTGGCCATGAAGGCATTTCAGTCGGTAAGACTTATGGCCTTACCCTTTCGTGGCTATGTGGACAAAACTAAATGTCTTGTTTGTGTGTTTTATCCCCATACCGTTGGAGTTTCAACTCTGTGCTGGTTCATAGATCTCAAAGTGATACATTTACTTTGGTAATATGAATTTGTTACTGTAAAGGGACTCTTCATTGCCCATGGAGTCTTAAACGACTATGCCACTTTTTAAAGTTATAATGTATATTCATTTCAGTCCTATTACTTACTTTGATACTGTAATGATGTTTTTACTTAACTCTGTAAGAACTCGCGAGGGTTTGATACTGTAACCTCATTTATTTAAATATATAAGCGACTGTGTATATTTTGGCAATGTGAAAGGGTTTTTGTCGCCTGTGGAGTCTTAACGACTATGCCACCTTTTAAAGCAGTGTTAATGTATCTTTGTTTCGATTATGCTATTGTTTTGAATTTATGATAGGGTTTCTTTTGAGAGAAAACAACCTACGAATGTCTCTGTAATTATTCCTTTAATATTAAAGACACAGTGAGGATTTGCATATTTCCTTGCTTTACTTTATCAATTGTTGGAAGCTTTGTTTATGCATTCCATTTAGTTTATCTACTTTGTTTGGATTTTCTGTCGTAGTCTGTAATAATGGTCGTGAGGCCTTTATACTATCATGTTTGTAGGTTTTAGGAAAGGTCGAAGGCCAATGTCTAAATTGAATGTTTTTGCTTATAATTTAAAAGACCCATGAAAGCTTCCATATTTAAATTACAAGTCAAAGCGATACTATAACTTCGTTCTAAAACCCACAAATGGGAGTACTGTATAATATTGACAAACGTTTACTTTAATTGATTGATAGATGAGTATAGGACTGAGTTGTAAAATAAAGTGCAGTTCTTGTTATTTTTATAAAGCCTAAAATATGGTCGTGAGTTTTGTAACAACACTTCATATTGTTAAAAGCATACAGGGTTGTTTTACATTTTTGACCTAGTTACTATTGGATCAAGATAACTAGGGATTCTGGAAGAAAGGAAGGTTTGCTCAACTCACCTTGGAAGGGCACATCTTCTCCTTAGATCAAATCTTCCAAACTCAAAATTTAAAAAATAGGGTTCTGTTACAAAAACCTAGGTTGGACATCAAGCGAATTTCAAGTTGACATTGAAGCTAATCTTGGATTGTGGAGATCACCTTGGCATAACACATTAATTGGTAAGTCAAAATTTCATTTCTAAGATTTTTATTTCCATCATATTTTAAGCTTGGACATAATAACGAATAATACCAAGCTTGATGAGAAGCTTGAAGGGAATGATAACTTCCGAGCATGGAAGTATAGAGTGCTTCTCGTTCTAGAAGAGAATGATTTGGAAAAATATGTTGAAGAAGAGATTGCAAAGGCAGAGGGAGATGAGGCTAAGGCAAAGCACAAGAAGAACACGGTTAGGGAAAAGAGAATCATTGTAGATTCTATCAAGGACCACTCGATCCCTCAGAAGAAATTTAAAAAGACAAAATTGTTTTGAGAAGCAAATAACGTTAAGCCCTAAGGCTGTATATAACCTTCTTCTGTAAGCAAAAAGCTGCAGATAACAACGCTAACTTGCATGTAGCCTGTAACCAGTGCTATGGTCTGTCGATCAACTCGATTTGGTGTTTTTAACTTTTCGAGAAACTAACTGCATTGTTTTAGAAAAACTCTGTGGAACCTAACTCAATTACTATTTATAATTTGAAGTGTTTTTAATTTCTTCCTAACTGAGTCTATGGTTTGATTAAGAGGCTATAACTCGACAATAATTAGATCTAAAGATTGGATTTATTTCAATTTATTATGTTTATTTCTATTACAAGTTCAAACCCTAAATAACTTACATAACTATTGAGGAGATCTGTGTGTGTGTGTGTGTGTGTGTTTATAACTATAGATCTCTGTATTCAAACACCTATATTAAGAAATCCCTGCATCAGTTATGAATATTATATTAACTTCTGTAATAGTTCTCATAAGGTTTTTCGATGGTCTATGCTAAGTAAACAAAGCTGTTAGTTCTTTAAAAAACCTAGTCTAATAGTGGAATATTGAAATAGACTTAAAAGAATATGAGATTAAAGAACTTCTATTTTAAATTGCCAAAACAGGAAAAGTGTCGTTTAAATCTAAACTAATTTAACAGATTAGCTTTATACTAATTTCATATTTATTTCTTTAGAAGTAATAAAAACTATGTAGCTGATAACTTATTCATAAGCTAATTTCAGATAGGAAATACATATAAGAAAATAAACTATCAATGTGATAGTTGCAGAATACTGAGCATACTTCCAAAGTTCAGAAATAGAAATAAAACATCATTAATTAACATAAATTAGAACTTGGATAATATGCGGAAAGGGGACAACACCCAAAGGAGACTGTTCCACCCAACCTTCTGCTAAATCAACCAAGATTACTTGCTTAAGACCCCCAAGCCTAATCACCGAGCCACTAGTAAGAAGATCTCTGAAAATAGCCCAAACAACAACCTTGGTGTAAATTAGCACTCACTAGCAGACTAAGCTCAACAATTCCACTTTAGCTATCCCCTCATCAAATTCCTTGTGTGCTTGACTTTTCAGTTTGCAGTAGTCACAAGGTTCATTCACTTAGAAATCAGAGTGAGTGGTGAGCCTCCTGCTCAATTTGATGGTATTTATAAGATTTCCCAGGTCTTTGGGTAAGTTTTGGAATTAAATGAACCACCAGCTCAGTTCCCCCTCTCAGGGAACATGACCGGGTTTTTAGGGATTATGCTCCTGCAACAGCTAGAAAGTGAAATACTAGTGCTGCCACTTTTCAACCAGCCTTCTACAACTTCTCCTTCCTCCTAGTGGGTCAGTGAACACTCACTTAACCGTCTCCCTTGGATAGGTGTCTCCTTTATTTAATTGTTACAATAAATAATTCTTCAATTACAATCATCCTTGACCAACTTGGCCATAAAACTTTAAAATAAATTTAACATAATGTTTTTTTGAATATATATATATATATATATATATATATATATTCAATTCTGGGTATGTTACACTGAACATAAATATACATTCACGTAGATCTTGTCGAGATCCTTTTGGCAACGCTAGTTTCATAAAAAAATGGAATCCGAACATGAAAGATATTGCGTTGTGAAATTTCTTGGAAACATGAAAATTTTGGCAAAAAAGGGTTGCCATGTACTACCACTGACACGGTGACACATGGTCTATACAGCTAGACCGTATACGGCATGGAAGTTATCACAAGGATACAATGGGAGTGACATGGGCCTATTGCCAACTTCCAACATTTGACATCGATATTAAAAAGTTGGGATGATCATTGTTGACTTCTGACTTCTGAAGTCGAGATCATAAAGTCAGAAGGGTTATATTTTTTGTTATTTTGAGAGTGTTGACTTCTGAATTCTGATAATGGGATCGAGAAGTCAGAATCAACATGTTGGGATCGACAAAATCAAGATCAACATGGTCGGAAAAATTGATTGCAGATAAAAATTAATAGTCCAATAGTCTGACGATGGATTTAAACCAATGACCATGGAATTTTATCCCAGACTCTCTAATCTGATCCATAAATCTTGTCACTACATCAATGTCTTTGATCTTGGATTTATCTTGAATATATTTTTAGATTGGAGATTAGATTCTGTGTCTGATTGAGCACATCACCAGCGGATCCAAAACAAACATAGATATTCTATTTAACGTGCAATTTGGGCACGGTCTCGAAAAGAGGGGAGTTTGGAATTGGTAGTTAAATTCAAATCAAAATCACATCAAAATTGGCAGAGCTCAAAATTGTAAGTTAGGTACATGTTTCAGTGTTTAAAATACAAGCATTTGATGCAAGGTTGGTTTACGACAGTGTTTCTGAATTGCAGAGTTTCTGGAGTTGCACAAGAACCGTGAAAAGCCAATGTTCAAACGCTTTTTAAAGAGTTTGTTTTCATCGAGGAAAGGGGTCTTGGTGCCATTGTGGTCGAGAGCTTTTGTGGATGTAGAGCTATGGTTTGTAAAAGGAGTTGAAAGGCTTGAAACCTTGGAGTTATGCATTGTAGTGTGTTGACCATTGAGCCAACAAAACGACCGTTGGTAGGAGTGCTAAAGAACAGAGTTTGGTCACAAAAGTTCCAAAGACTAAGCGCATGTTCTCCATGCACTAAAGGCTATAACTTGAATTATTGGGGGTATATGGTACTGAAACTTATTCTCATAAGGTTTATTGTTCATTGTTTATGTTATTTGCACTTTGTTGTTTTCACTGTATGTTAGTGGATGAGGATAATACATGGATAGTGGATTTTTGTTACTAAAATCTACGTGAGTATATTTCTAACCTTATTTTAGTGAGAACTACCATATAAACCTGTGGGTATAGGAGTTAAGAATTGGAACATGGGGTGCATTATTTGAAGTTGTGTGAAGTTTAAAATCTTCTTATAGTCTTTGTAGAATTGAAGAAGGAGACTTGTTAAAACTTCTTTGGCAACATTTCAAAGGCCCTATTGTATTTGACTGAAGACTGTAATTTGCAGCATTTGAAGATTGAGTAGAAATGGTCTCACTAGAAGAGGACCCATAGACGTACGACAATAGGGTTGAACTCCATTATCATTTGATGTGTTAAGTTTATGTTTCAACATCTTTGCTTTATTTGCAGCATAGGCTATTCAATTATGTTCTCTTATGGCGTTTTTAAGAAGTTAACAATATTTTTGATGAATTTTCACAATCATACGATTCAAGGTTATTTTAAAAGATCCTCAATTTTCATATCACATGAGAGCAAAAAACCATGTATTTCATAAATGCAATTATGAATTTTTACTGCACTAACATGAAGCCAATTTACCATGGAAGAAAAATACCATGAATGCATAAATGCAATAGTGAAATTTAAAATTAAATCATAAAATAATCATATATTTTTCTTCTTCTTGTAAACAAGTAGTACACTACCACCCCATGGAAATGTCAACTTTGTAAACAACATTGCATGGAAAATATGTACACATATAACAAAATGAAATGAATTTGACATAAAAATTTGATTGAACTATTGTAAGTTCCCTTGTCTTCTTTTGAACCATCCTCATACTCACTTGTAAAAACATAATTAAGGAACATAAGTTTAATGAAATAAAATAAAAAAATATGGTAAAAACATGAAACAATTGTCAATACTCTTCTACCACTCCGAGTCACCCTCGTCATCATTAATTTAGAATAATCTAATATATTCTAACCAAATAAATGCATAAATCCAACTATATATAAGTTAAAAATAAACAAATAATTACCTAGGCATGGGAGTAAATAATGTACCATTATTTCTTAACTATTCGTTAATACATACTCGAATTCTTCGTTTGTGGGCTCAAGATTGTAGTTGTTTAATTGTGGAATACGAGAAGGCCATATTAAAAAATGACATATATTAATCTAGTACATTAGCATAATAAATGAGTTTATATTAATAAACTTACAAAGCAACCTCTAATCAAGGACCTCCCAGATTGACCCAAAGAATGTATAATTGTTAAATTCGTTGTATATATTAATGCATGTATCAAGGGAGGCAGGTGCGGGTAGGATTGTCTATGATCTCGGATGAAACATAGTAACATCTTAAGCATGGGGAATTGGGCGAAGAACCAACAACGAAGCAGAATGGCTTGGGCTTCTCCTAGGGTTGGAACTAAAAAAGCAAAACAACATCTCAAACCTCATAGATATTGGAGACTCAAGGCAAGTTATCCAAAAAATGGGAATTGGCTACAATCGAGGTGCAGTCAAGTTCAGAAGAATTTATGATTGGGTAAGTCGTCTCTCCACAAATTTGCAAGGCTCCTTCTTCCATATCCTCAGAGGCAACAACTCTGAAGCGGATAAGTATGCTAATCAAGGAGCCAGGAATGAAATTGGATTAGCAATAATCAAGGACCATGAAAAATCTTATTTCTCTGTTCCTTAATATCCTATGTTCATGCATCAGGGGCGGTGAATCTGTTTGTCCCTCTCGTTCTTTCCATTCCTAGCCACATTTTAGGCCCCGAGTGAATAGTTGTCCAACACATAGGACAGGTCGTGTCACAACCAATGTGATGGGATTAAATGTCGGGATAGCTGCTCCATCCTATGCAGCGATGAAGAGATCGTCCACACGAGTTTTGGTAGGAGGATTCAGGATGAAGACGACTCTCCCGTATGCAAACACTCATTGCAATTTCGAAGAGGAGTCTATCAGGTCTAGACTCTGGTTCTTTATAGAAGAGATGCAGACTCAGCCTTCTCTTACAGGTTCCCTTTGCGACGATGTTTTAGCAAGTGGTTGGCTTGATCCCTTGCTAGTCCAGTTCACTCACATGGCGCTAACAGATTCTTGCTCCATCTCCATGGAAAACAATGGTGGGGGCGTGAATCTAAATGACATCCAATCATCTCTACTGGACATTAAAGAACACATGCACTAGATGTATGAGCTTTTGGGAAAGGGCATGGACGAAGGCAAAGTAGTAGCGGCAGATGTAAGGTATTTGGCTAACCAGATGGGTTGCCATGAATCTAGGATAGATGATAACGGCAGGGATTTACGTGAGTTTATGGGGATAGTTGACATTATAAAAGAGGAATTGCAGAAGTTGACCGGCATGAATTAGTGTAGCCACTGTTAAGAAACTCTGGCAAATGATCACCCAATGGAGGAAACATCCGTAGTTCAGCCAGCCCATGGACCAAGTGAAAAGAAGAAGTAGTAGCTCCAACTTGATATGGTTTTTTTTATGTTTTTATGTACATTGCTCAATCATCAGTTTGTTCATCTTTACCCAACGATGGGTACTAGCTGTTTTACATGGCATAGAAAGCATTTTTTGAACAATGTAATTACTTTTGATATTCTAGTACCTTCTCTGCAAACCACTCTATCAGGAAGACCCTTATTTTTGTATGCATGCCTGTGCACAGCCTCTTTTATCTAATACAATATCTTCAACGGTTTTTGTTAAAAAAAATTAATGCATGTACATAAGATAAAATTAAATCAATTAATTTTATCAATGTTTAACAAATTACCACAAAAGTAAAGTAGGTAAATGTTCATAAAATATTACATCGAATAATATATCATGTTAAAAGCATATAAAAATAACAAATGCAAACATCTCAAAATCAATAACTATAAGCATAAATTATTTATTACACTACAAGGAAAATACCTTACAGTGGAGGTTTTTGTGAAACCTTTCAAAAAATTCTTCATTCTCCATTTATAGTGGAGGTTTCTAGTGTAGGTGAGTGGTTGGAGGTTTTAGCGGATTTTTTTTGTTTGTGCGCCTAAACCATTATGGCATACTAGTGCGATTTAGTATTAAACGGGTCGATGCTCCATGGCTATAGGCACACCAAAGAAACAACATGCCAAAAATACATCAGTGCTCCACTTTGGCCAAGACACACTTGTGCTCCACATTGGTTTAGGAAAACTAGTGCTTAGATATGAATGCATACTCGAATGAAAACAACCCCAAAAGACATTAGTGCTCCCCTTTGGTCATGCCACATGGGTGCTTTACATTGGTTTAGGAGCCCCAATGCATCATGATCCACGTGCATTGGAGAGCTAATATCCAAAAAAAACATCGGTGCTCCTATTTGGTAATTACGAACTGTTGCTCATCTTTTGGTATGGGTGCATTGGTGTTCCTATTTGGTAATGACGCATCAGTGCTCATATTTTTTTATTCACACATCGATGCTCCTTTCTGAGTTTTTGGTGAACCAATAGTGCTCCTTTTTGAGATATTGTGCATTAATGCCCCTCTTTTATATATATGCACATTAGTGCTCCTTTTTGAGGTTTAAGCACACCAATGCTCATAATATGCCAAAGCATTGAATAATAATTCAGATTTTTTTTAATTATTAGAAGAAGGGATGAAAAGCTAGAGATAACTCTTTAAAAGAGTGAAAAAGGAGGGCTTGTTTGATATTTTCATTTCACACGAGAGAAGAGAAAGATGAAGTGTCTATATGTGAGAATCCAATAGAAATAACGATGAATTCGAGGAAAGATAAAGAGTATTACAACCAAGTAACCATTATCCCCCCATCATTATTTTATTTCTTATTGATTTTATTTATATTTTATTTCATTTTATCACTATTGCTCCTAATTTTATGTTAGTTTTGCTATATAATGTTTTTGTAGGTTTGAGGGTTTTATCTCTATTTTGTAGGTTAATGGTGGATTTGTTTTAGGGTTTTACCCCAACATAAATTACTAGAAAATGAAAAGCAAGTTCAACCAAGGAATGTGTAGATTTTTGTGCAACAAGGATGCATATCCCCATTAGTTATTTTCTTCACATTACTTGCAATTTCTCAAAATTGTTTATTGTTTATTATATGGTTTTTCTTGTTTTTATTAAATTCATTTTAAGTTTTTGCCTTTATTTGCATGTCAATGGTAGATGGGTTTTAAATCAATGAATATGGATAGAAAATTAGGGGCAAGCTCAACCAAGAAATGGGTACACTTTTTTGTAACATGGGTGCATGTCCAAAAGGGTTTTCACCTCCTTTTTGTGGATTTTCATTACTTTTTTTTATCTACATGGTGTTATTCTTGGTGTTACTGGAGCACCATGCTACACTTTTGTAAAAGAGCACTAATGATCTATTTTTGTGTTGGAGCACCAAAACTACTAATGCCCTTCGTTTGTCTAAGAGAATCAATTCTCCACGTTGGGCATATTACTTCTAGTGGATGAATGGTTTTAGAAAGTTTTTGTCAAACAATTTCCATGTAACATCTGAGTGGTTTTGTAATTACAACATATCCAGTTATTAAGTGGCTTGAGTGGTTTGACACTCACTATGGTTTTGTATTGGTGGTTTCAGTACCAGTACTATATAGTAATGCTTAACTTTTCAATATTGGTTATTGTACATTTTTATAATATTATTCCTGTATGTATTTCTAATGTCTCATTTCATATGCTTCCAACTACGAAATTTTATTTTAAATGATCAAAATTATAAATTATTTTATGCAAGTATTTTCATGTTTTAAATGTAAATTAGAGACTAGTGGATTGTTCCAACTAGTGTGTTTATTCTATAAATAAGCACTAGTGAATATAATTTGACAATGAGCATAAGTATAACATACCTCATTATCGAATAGGATTTGATGAAGTTCGTGCATGACCGAGAAGTTGCAGATTGTTTAGGATCGAGAAGCTTCATCGGATCGTCCTCGTAGGTGTCATCGGTTGGTAGGTTGCACCTGTGTTGCATGTTACACAGATCGTTTGGAGTCTATAGATCGCATGTCCCCCCATGGAAACTGAGTAGGGCCAATTTGGGCCGCCCTCTACCTCGAACATTGAAGGATTTACGAGATTGGTTGGATCGCAGAGCAAGAGAGTGCCCCCCCCCAGAATTTTGTTAAGTGAATTGAGGATGTGCCTGTGGTTGCCCTGCCGTGGGAGGAGACCAACCGCGTAGATCTCTCACTGGATGATTGTGCTTTGATATGGCAGTTCATTGGATTGTGGTCGTCCCCGAAAACCACCGAGAGTTGGGCCTAGAGGAACTAGAGACCTCTGATCACCCAAAACGTAGCATCTTACTCTGTAGGTCGAGGATATTTCCAGTCCGACTTCAAATCTAAGGTGGATAGGGACCTTATTTTTCGAAATGGTTCCTATTTCATGGGGCCGCAAGGTCTCTATCTAAATAGGTGGACGCCAGGTTTTGACCTCGAGGCAGATATCCCCAAAGCCGTACCTGTATGGGTTAGGATACCAAACCTGCTAATGCACTGTTGGAATCCAAAATCGCTTAAAGCAATCGGGAATGATTTAGGAAGATTTATTGACATGGAAATCCCCAAAGACTAGTACCCCTGTTCCCAGATCTGTGTGGAGGTGGATCTAGAATCATGCTTATCGGAGGCCATCAAGTTTACAGTTGGAGCCTGGTACCATTTCCAGAAGCAGGACTATGAACAGTTGCCTTTCATGAAGTGCAGAGGTTTCCACGAATACAGACATTTTCTCTGTGACTGCCCCCAAAAGCAGGAGGACAAGCATGAAAATGAAGAAGGGTGGAAAGTAGTAAAGAGAAGCAAGTCAAAGAGTGGGCATCCGCAAAAAAAAACAGGCGAAAAAGAACGCTTTGGGGAAAACCAGCTCAGAGCTTCCTGAACTATTAGAGATTAGTGGTGGACCCTTTGTTAATGTAGAGGACTCTAACGTTGGCAAGAAAGAACCAGAAAGAGAAGTCAACCCATCTTGTCATCCTGAGAAAGCTCATTCAGATTCAGGAGCAGAGGGGATAAAGGAAAGAGGAAACCATGAAAATTCAGAAGAGGAATCTGATACTGATGAAGAGGAAGAAGAGGAAGGGGAAATCGAGATGGTCACACATGGCAAGAAAAAAGCAAGAGGAATGAAATTGACCAAACATGTAAGGGAATAAGCCACGTACAAAGAAAAACTTCAAGGTTCTTAGCCATCCTTGGAAAAACTTCTACGAAATCTCATAAATACTCGTCAGCATGGGAAATCCCAGAAATGGATTCCCTCCTCTACCAAGAGTAAGTAATGAAGGTCCTCTTCTGCAACTGCAGAGGTCTTGGTAGTAAAGCTAAGGAAGAAGCTATGAAGGATTTGATCATAATATCCCAACTAGACATTTACTGATCCAGGAGACCAAGAAGGAGAAAGAAGCATTTCTCCAATAGTGGAAACTTTTGGAAAAAAGGAGGAGGACTTGCTGTCAGCTCTAAGGGAGCCTCTGAAGGAATTGGTACGCTATGGCATGATAAAAAATGTTGTAATAACATGGAGTTTTAATTCATTTAGCTTGAAAGAGGTTCATGAAATTTGAGGATATGGTAGAAAATACGTATGACACATATTTGCCTAAGCCAAATGAATAAATGGAAGGGGTGGGAGATAACGAAAAGTTATGATTTGGACCAAAGGAGTAGATGAAGTTCACTTGGTACCATTTGTCATTCTGTTGGAAAAGGAAAAATGATATCCCTTTAGGATGATGTTCACACATTGGTTAGTTTAGACACGAGGTCAATGAAGAAATCCCTTTGGAAGGTATTTCTTATCATGAGCCTACTCCTTAGGGAAGGTAGAGAGGAAGAGCTATGGTTAGTAGGATAAGCAACTATATAGTGCATTCTACTAGGAATATCTTGGCCACCCCTAAAAGAGGTTCCCCAACCACATCTGCACAAGGGAACCAAAGGAATACCATTGGGGATGGCAATGGTGGTGATGAAAATGACCTTGATAATTCTAAGCTTGTTATGTTACAAATACTTGAGATATTATAAAATACCAAAGTACACACAATGTACACATAATATGAGTGCAGAGCATAACTCCAAGATAGATAATCTAGATGAGTTGCATATAAATCCTTAAATAATAAGAGAAACTCCTCTAAGTAGCCCAATGCTCCATATATCCAAACCAAATGTTCCCCTCAATAATGACTATATGACCTTTGTATATACCTATTCACCCATTGCACATGTGGGCGCTTCATTAGGCTAGCCACTATTTTTTTTAAACAAAAAATGGTTTAATTTGTATTAAATCAGCGAGAAAATCGTTGGGACTACAATAAGAGAGGCTTAAATACATACTCGATGAGCTCAATTCAAAGTCTCAGCAAAAATCAACCCTATTCCTAGAACAAAATCATCTTCCAACATGCATTATCAAATCTGAAAATCGTCGAATTTTCTTTACACATGTCCAATATACATACCGAACTAGGATTCTAATGGAATGTTGAAAGATTGCTTGTTTCCATTCAGATTCAAAACTCATTTTCCCAAAGAAGCTGCTTCATTGGAGGTCTTGTCAGCGTCTCCTTTGAGCTCACAAAGGATGTGAAATATTTTATTATTGTGGAAGGATTTCATGAGGATTTTAATTTTCTTGTGAATTTTCCCGAGTCTCATATCGTTGGGTTGTCTATTTATAATGAGATCTTGGATCACAATTCGAGAATCATCAAAGACGTTGAGTTCAGTAATATTCCTGGCCTTTTCTTGGTAGAGTCCTTTCCACAACGCTAAAGCTTCGACTATGTTGTTGGAATTTTCACCAATTCCCCAAGAATAGTTTAACTCAATCGTTTCATTGGGATTAAGAAGAACCTCGCCTCCTCCTGCCGCACCTAGATTTACTTTGGATGTTCAGTCAAAGAAAAGATTATACCCCTTGAGATATTTCCAATTATTGAAATCCACTGGATCCATTAAAATTTCCCATTGTTTCGAGCTATGGAGACATTCTGTACCTATAATATGAGTCTTGGGAAGAAAATTCTGCATCCATTTTTCTTCAATTGGAGTAAGGCCATCCTTATTCTCCCAAAGTTGCAGGGAATTGAGGCAGTCTCCCATCAGAGGCTGAGCTTTCACAACCACATGGGTTGTATGGGAGGACTTCCTTCCAAGGATTCGAGCATTGCTTTCCAACCATAATTCCCAGAGAATGAATTTGGGTAAAGCCAACCAACAAGATTTAAGCCTCTCTTTTTTAAGAAGGGAAACAAAACAATTAACCTGCCAATCACTTAGGAGAGCAGTGAGATATTTTGGTAATTTAATCAACCAGGGACCTACGACTTAGTTCCAAACCTCAGCTACGAAAGGGAAATTTAACAGAATATGATTAGTTGATTCTTCTGTCGTCAATCATAGGGGACATCTCGAAGGTCCTTCCCAACGCCTTCTTTTGAGATTTTAACATGTAAGTATTTTCTTGTGTGCTAGCATCCAGATAAAAATGTCGACCTTTGGGAGGCTTTTAATCCTCTAGATTTATTTCCGAAGAGTTGGATTGGGTGGGATGTGAGGAGTGTTAGCACTCAGGATGTACCCAGGTTGTAAAAGGTATAGCCCAAGGTAACAGCAAAACCACTTTAGGAAGAAACTGGTATTTTCTTCCAGAGAGGGATCTCTCAATAAAGATTTAACAAGACCAGATTTAACTAGAGCAGGTATGAAATAATATTCAAAGATTTATGTATTTGGCTGAAACATTCATATAACCATTGGGCATGGAGTCATACACAATCTAAAGATATCACAAAGACATATACATGATATTCATCAAAGGCAAGGTAATCATATCATCACAGTCGTTCAAATTGATTCAGGTGGAACAGAAGAAATGAAGGAACAACCCATTAATACAGAGCATCAACATGGATGAGTTCTATATCAACTTTAGCAGAAAAAATCATATAATATCTAAAAAGATGACTAGAGCATGAATACATGAATTCCAATCATCCAACACTATTTTTCAGATACGAGGAAGAAACAAAATGGAGTGTTACACAAAGGGAAATACAAATCACATAAAGGAAATGCACAGACTGTAATATCAACAACACATGAATCTCTGATAAATTCTCATGCATTCATTTTTTATTCCAAAAACATATATGTTCTCCAGCAAAATATTTTTCAACCGATGGGTTCCAACCCCCATCTCATAAAAAGATACAAATATATAGATAAAACAATAAGTCCTCCCCCAGCAGATCAATAACAGAATGATCGACGTAAATTAGAGTTTGTAACTGAATTCCTACACCACTAGGAAGTTGTTACAACTCCATTCCTAACAGATCACAAAGTACGAATCAACTGGATAACAAACTTTCGGCCAACAACTCCACGTCTTTGCCCCATCAGCTCCACGGTACCTGACACCTGTTCCTAGGGGGGAAGAATATACTTTGTTTTCCCAAACCGCTCTACAGATTTCCACTGCTCTGAACTTGGGGTGTCACACTCCATCATCTCCCGAATTGCTACCTCGAGCTCCATATATGCTTCATAAGATTTCTTGGGCAATCTGGCTCTGATAACGACGAACTTCTGCAGGACTTCGAAATATTCTGTTAACATGTCTACAATGGTTTGCCCTGTTAGGTTCTTCTCCAAGCTATTAAATTTCGTGTGTTCCATGCGAGCCCGGACAAGCAGGTGATGATAATGTTCCGGCGGGAGCATCCGACCTTCTTCGTCCCAGAAGGACGGCAATCCATCTTCGAACAACTCTTTAAACTCTTGCTTGAACTTATTGACCTGCATAAGAAATTCTTCTGACTTGTCTTGGACAATCTTCATCAGATGGTGTTTGTGGATGATCTTCTTCGCCGAAAGCACTATTGAGATTCTGTCCTTTATGCCCATGTCGTGCAGCTTTTGGTATGTTAGTGAATTCAGAAAATTTAATGTATTCTGAGCTGTAGTGAGGGGTCTTCTTGCCATGTGTTCATTCACTAGTTTCAGTCTTTGTTGGGCCAACTCTGTCATATACACAAATCATCAATAAAACTCAAGTAATGCCGGAACTTGGTAATCTCTATAGTCAGGGTATCCCAGATAATATGTTTTGCCCCCTGAAGAGGGCCTTTCCCAATGCATTTTTCTTTTAGCTCATCGAGCTTTTTCTGTAATTGATTCCTGTCATGCAAGATCTGTTTTCTGTTTTCACTATATTGGTTAGTTCGGCCTTTACTTTTTCATTCTCGGCTTTCAACTCCTTAATAGCTTCCTCCTTTAAACTCACTTGGGACATAGACACCAACAGGTCATCTGCAGAAAAATGAGCTAATGGCTTCTGGATATTTACAATAGATAAGTCATCACCGGCAGGGGTTTGGCTCATTAGCTCTTCCATAATCTCCTTTTCCTCAGTCTGATCTTTCTTCATCACTGAGATTTGGGATAGCAGCTCCTCCCTCTTGGCCTCCCACCTATCCTTTTCCTCTTGTAGCTCTCCAGCTTTTCCTTTGTATTCCATAATCTCCTGATGGATTTTATCTTTCTCCTCCTGGAGGGCTAGCAATTCAGCTGATTGGACATGCTCTGAGTCTGGTATATTCAACTTCTTCTTCAAAACCTGGAGCGCATTATCTTTCTCTTCTAGCAACTTCTTGACAGCCTGGGTATTGTCTGAGCTAGCAATGTCTGCTTGCAGTTTTCTGATCTGAATAACATTTGCCTTATTTTCCACTTTCTCATGCTTTAATTGGACTTCCAATTTGTCTACCAACACCTGTAATTTGCTTATCCTCACCATGGCCTGCAGTAAATCTGAGTAGATGATGTCCCTGGTTTGTTTATGCAGCTGAATTTTGTCTGGGT
>LPNX010689146.1:9843-53439 GCA_001517045.1 Pseudotsuga menziesii | reverse complement strand
TATTGGAACATATTAGCATATTAAGCAAATAAGTCTGGAACCTGAAAAACCGGACCTTGGGGAACTCGCTTAGCTGAAGATGAATAGCTTCAGCCAGGTATTTGTCTAAATTAAAAACTGGGGTTGACTGGGACTCAGAAACAGAGGAACTCATTCTCAACAAAAATCTGAGAACGACCTCGCCCACACGACAATCCTCATCTAGGCCTAGTACTTGACACACTAAAGAAATGACCAATTGAACTTCACTCTTGAAAACATGTACAGGGTATGGCATAAATACACCATCTAAAGACTGACCATGGCTTTCTTGATTTCCCGAAAGGACTCTTTAGCTTCTGTATTCCATTTTATTTCATGACTTTTCTTCAACATATTGGTAATATTTATCAGAATCTCTGCGAAGCTTGGTACAAATCTTCTCAAAAAATTTACCTGTCCCAGAAATCATTGTATCTCCTTCTTGCTTCTGGGTTCTCCTACCTTCAGAATTGCACTCACTCTTTCAGGATCAATCTTTATGCCATCTTTGGATATTATATGGCCCAGCAGCTTTCCTTCCTCTAGTGCAAAATTAGACTTCTTAGGGTTCAAAGATATGCCATACCTCCTACACTTCACGAAGACCTTCTCCAGATGATGCAGATGCTCTCTGTCAGACTTTGAGTAGACTGTGATATCATCCATATAAATTACCACGAAACTTCCAATTTCTCCTGCAAATGCAATGTCCATAGCTCGCTGGAAAGTGGTGCCTGCATTCATCAAACCAAAGGGCATCTTCGCATAGATGAAAGTGCCCCAGGGTGTAGTAAAGGCAGTTTTCTCCTGATCTTCTGGCAGCACTTTGATCTGATTATACCCTGAAAAACCATCCAGCATCGAAATCCTTTCAGCTCCCACCACTTGCTGCAGTATATGATCCATCTTGGGCAGAGGATAGTTGTCTTTCATGGAGACCCTATTTAAATTGCGGAAATCTATGCACAGCCTTATCTCTCCATTCTTCTTTCTGACAGGGACCAAATTCGCAACCCATTTAGAAAATCTGAGTGTTACAATGATCTTGGCATCAAATAACTTCTTTATTTCCTTCTTAATGACAGGGAGTAGCTTAGGATTGATCCTCCTGAGTTTCTGCTTAAAAGGCTTTTCTCCAGGCTTTATAGGAATAGTATGCTGTATGATAGATGTATCATATTCTTTGAGATCTTCGTAACTCCAAGAAAACACATATGTATATTTTTTCATCAACTTTACATACTCCTCTTTCTCCTTTTCCGGCAGCTTCTTGGATAATTTTAGGATTTTAGGATTTTCCTCAGTGCCAATATTTTTGTCTTCAACGGCATCACCAACAAGTTTCACTTTGGGGTTCTTGGCAACATCATTTTGATCAAAGAGCCTCTCTAAAGGGATCAGGCCTCTTGGTATGAAATTATTCTCCAGCTGGATGATATCCTTACCTCCCAAGGTCTTCCTTAACTTCTTAGTATCTTCTTCTGATTCAATTTCTTCGTCATCTCGAGGGGTGCTATCATTATCATTTTCATTGTCAAAACGGGTATTCACAAACTCCCCTGACAACTCTAGGAATCTTCGGATCTGCATATCATCTTCGAACACCTGCCAGTATTTGTAATTGTCAGGGATAGAAGGTCTGTTCAAAATCTCCACCTGGTATTCCTTTTGACTAGTCATTAGGGTCTCAAACTTTCCAGCAGATACTGCTAAGGAATCAACCACCAAATTCTCAACCCTAGGAACCACTTGAATTGTATGCTCCGTGAAGAAATTGTCAAGCATATCCCATACTTCATTTCTGTAAGCCCTCATCCGAGGATGTTTAGTTTGATAACTCTCATTTACCTGGTTTACCACCAACTCAGAATCTCCCAAGATCCTGACCCTTTGAGCCCCCAGATCTTTCAAAGCATGTAACCCCAATAACAGGGCCTCATACTCTGCTACATTATTTGTGCATTCAAAAAGCAATTTATATGACAAAGCTTTGAAATCATGGATAGGAGAAATGATATAGACACCGGCCCCAGCACCAACCTTTGCAACAAATCCATCAAAGTACATGATCCATTGGCCTTCTTTTTTCTGCTTTGCTTCCAAAGCCTCCTGTTCCAAAACTTCCTTTTCATCATTCTCCTGAGACTTCTCTTGCGATGTCTTTTCTGCCTCATGTGGGACAGTCTCATTAAAGAAAATGGAAGACCCCAAATCAGTATCGACAGCATATATGTGGTGGACTTCAGGTTTATCTTGACTGCTAACCACGTAGGGAGTTCTTTTTTCACTATACAACCTTCTGCTCCCATCTGGAAAAGGAATCGTCGCATATGACATGTCCATCTGTAAACTACCTTTCAGTTTGGAGGTCCAAGATCTCGATAGCAATACCCCAAATTTGGGTGGGATATCTGCTACCACCACATCCATGACTATAGTTTTAGATGGCAATTTATTCAGGGTCACCACCATGTCTTTAATTAGACCAAGGCACTTCACTCTCCTATAATCAAATGAGTATAAATCCTTATAAGGTCTGGTCACTTCTAATCCCAGACTTTCTACAACTCCTTTAGGCATTATATTGTGTGATGCCCCAGAATCCAACATAGCATTATGGACCACTTTGTCATGCACATTTAGACTTAAATAGAAAGGAGGAACTTCTTCATCTTCTAAATTTTCAACTCTTGGCCCAAATGAAATAGTAGGGTTATCATCATTCAATTCTAAAATGTCCGACTGCCATTCTCCTTGGTTTTTGATCATTTTGGTGATAGTATCTCTGTATTCAGTGTTTCTCAATAGCTCATTAAATGGGACAGAGATCTTTAGTTTTGAAAGCTCATTTTGTAGGTTAAAACCAGCACCAATCTTTTCCACATCAATAGGAGTCGCCTTCTTTATTATTTTATCTCTTTGTACCTCATTTTCAAACTCTTTACTCACAGAGGGTTCTTTTTGTAGTCCTTTCCCCTTTTCTCCATCCAAAGAGCTAGAGGAAGGCTGATTTGGATCTGCCTTCCCTTTATTTATGGGGACATCCCTATTTCTCAGTCTCATTTTCCTTTGCACATCATCCATTGTATGCAAGTACCCTCTCTGATATAGCTCATTTTCAAATTCTTCATTTGGACCTTCCTGCGCAAACATGTTATGTTCTTCTTCGGTGAGATATATTTCTGAATCATGTTCCCCAAACAGATGAATCTCATTTTCAGGTGGGTCTTCTTCATCCCCAACATAATTTTCAGAGAAAGGCGGACGAATAGGCTGTTCTTCTTGGTTTCTTGGATTTCTCTGCCTGTTCTGGGGAGGAACAGGGGGACTGGGTCTCCTGAAATTTGGATTCTTGATTTGGGGATCCCCCTGCTCCCTTTTGAAAGGCCTAGTATCCATGGTTAACCTATCCATCAACTTTTCCATGGTCTTCAACATTGTCTTAAATTTAACATCAGTGGAAGAAGATGAAGCGGAGGGCCCATTGTCTTCTTTTCTCCTCCTGTCCATGTCTCTATGTTTTATCTTCCCACTAGCCATCATGTTAGCTTCCACTTCTAGGGCATCAGTAAACATGGCAGCAAGAGTTGCCGATCTCCTTTCCCGTAATGAAAATGCAAAATCATTATCAAAAGCTCCAGCATAATGCAGTTAAGCAGCTGCAAGAGAAGGTTTAATATCTTCAGGAATAGAGTTGTAAGCCCTCATGAATCTGCTCAAAAATTCGTGAACAGACTCAAAACCCCCCTTCTTAAGACCATTGTACTGAGATAACAGCTGCAGAGGGTTCTGTTTATCGTCCCACCTGTCCAGAAAGGCATTCTGAAAGGCCTGAAAATTTGGTATAGATCCATTAGGCAAGTCTTTAAACCACTTCTTTGCTTCCCCAGACAAACTTTGGGCAAATAACCGCAGCTTAACATCAGGATAGTCAACTTCTTCCAAGTCAATGAAATCTTCAAACTTGGCAACATGCTGTTTTGCGGTTACATCACCTTCCCCATCAAATAAAGAAATCCTCTGAGAATAATTTTGGGGGAGATCATGCAATACAGCCGGCAAACGCAAGGGAGCAAATCTAGCGGCCATTGGTCTGGGTGGATTCACAGGAACTGCAGTACTTTGAGGGTGTTCGGAGGTTGTTGTTTCAACTTTAGAGGTTTGTTGCACGTCCTTCCAGAGGGAATCTAACGGATAGGACTCTAACCTACTAGGATTGGATTCAGTATTTTTAAGGTCGGATTCAGACCTAGCTCTCAGCCTATAAGGAATGAACTCAGTGTTTTTTAGGTCGGGTTCGGATCTAGTTCTCAACAGGGTCTGCGCAGTATTGACTTCCCAGGCTGGATTAATATGAGAATCAGGTGAAGATGATGGGCCGAACAAAGGAAAATCAAACTTCTCTTTATTTTTCCTCTTAAACAACTTTTCTGGATCCTCAAAACTCTTCAGAAATTCGGTATCAGAGTTACCTCGTGTATGTCTCCTTGAAGCCAGAATGTCGTTCTTGAATTTTGAAACAATTTCACAATCAAGTCGCCAGGGCAAATATACAAACTTCTTTTCTTCTTGAAATTCCTGTTTGCCCACAGAAATCTCTCTTAATCTTTGTCGTTCTCCCTGGGCAGATAAGTACCTTCGTCCCCGGCAACGGCGCCAGTTTGTTAGCACTCTAGATGTACCCATGTTGTAAAAGGTATACCCCAAGGTAACAGCAAAACCACTTTAGGAAGAAACTAGTATTTTCTTCCAGAGAGGGATCTCTCAATAAAGATTTAACAAGACCAGATTTAACTAGAGCAGGTATGAAATAATATTCAAAGATTTATGTATTTGGCTGAAACATTCATATAACCATTGGGCATGGAGTCATACACAATCTAAAGATATCACAAAGACATATACATGATATTCATCAAAGGCAAGGTAATCATATCATCACAGTCGTTCCAATTGATTCAGGTGGAACACAAGAAATGAAGGAACAACCCATTAATACAGAGCATCAACATGGATGAGTTCTGTATCAACTTTAGCAGAAAAAATCATATAATATCTGAAAAGATGACCAGAGCATGAATACATGAATTCCAATCATCCAACACTATTTTTCAGATACGAGGAAGAAACAAAATGGAGTGTTACACAAAGGGAAATACAAATCACATAAAGGAAATGCACAGACTGTAATATCAACAACACATGAATCTCTGATAAATTCTCATGCATTCATTTTTTATTCCAAAAACAGATATGTTCTCCAGCAAAATATTTTTCAACCGATGGGTTCCAACCCCCATCTCATAAAAAGATACAAATATATAGATAAAACAATAAGTCCGCCCCCAGCAGATCAATAACAGAATGATCGGCGTAAATTAGAGTTTGTAACTGAATTCCTACACCACTAGGAAGTTGTTACAACTCCATTCCTAACAGATCACAAAGTACGAATCAACTGGATAACAAAATTTTGGCCAACAGCTCCACGTCTTTGCCCCGACAGCTCCACGTCTTTGCCCCATCAGCTCCACGTCTTTTCCCCATCAGCTCCACGGTACCTGACACCTGTTCCTAAGGGGGAAGAATATACTTTGTTTTCCCAAACCGATCTACCGCTTTCCACTGCTCTGAACTTGGGGTGTCACACTCCATCATCTCCCGAATTGCTACCTCGAGCTCCATATATGCTTCATAAGATTTCTTGGGCAATCTGGCTCTGATAACGACGAACTTCTACAGGACTTCGAAATCTTCTGTTAACATGTCTACAATGGTTTGCCCTGTCAGGTTCTTCTCCAAGCTATTAAATTTCGTGTGGTCCATGCGAGCCCGGACAAGCAGGTGATGATAATGTTCCGGCGGGAGCATCCGACCTTCTACGTCCCAGAAGGACGGCAATCCATCTTCGAACAGCTCTTTAAACTCTTGCTTGAACTTATTGACCTGCATAAGCAATTCTTCTGACTTGTCTTGGACAATCTTCATCAGATGGTGTTTATGGATGATCTTCTTCGCCGACAGCACTATTGAGATTCTGTCCTTTATGCCCATGTCGTGCAGCTTTTGGTATGTTAGTGAATTCAGAAAATTTAATGTATTCTGAGCTGTAGTGAGGGGTCTTCTTGCCATGTGTTCATTCACCAGTTTCAGTCTTTGTTGGGCCAACTTTGTCAGTATACACAAATCATCAATAAAACTCAAGTAATGCCGGAACTTGGTAATCTCTATAGTCAGGGTATCCCAGATAATATGTTTCGCCCCCTGAAGAGGGCCTTTCCTAATGCATTTTTCTTTTAGCTCATCGAGCTTTTTCTGTAATTGATTCCTGTCATGCAAGATCTGTTTTCTGTTTTCACTTATCTTGGTTAGTTCGGCCTTTACTTTTTCATTCTCGGCTTTCAACTCCTTAATAGCTTCCTCCTTCAAACTCACTTGGGACATAGACACCAACAGGTCATCTGCAGAAAAATGAGCTAATGGCTTCTGGATATTTACAATAGATAAGTCATCACCGGCAGGGGTTTGGCTCATTAGCTCTTCCATAATCTCCTTTTCCTCAGTCTGATCTTTCTTCATCACGGAGATTTGGGATAGTAGCTCCTCCCTCTCGGCCTCCCACCTATCCTTTTCCTCTTGTAGCTCTCTAGCTTTTCCTTTGTATTCCATCATCTCTTGATGGATTTTATCTTTCTCCTCCTGGAGGGCTAGCAATTCAGCTGATTGGACATGCTCTGAGCCTGGTATCTTCAACTTCTTCTTCAAAACCTGGAGCGCATTATCTTTCTCTTCTAGCAACTTCTTGACAGCCTGGGTATTGTCTGAGCTAGCAATGTCTGCTTGCAGTTTTCTGATCTGAATAACATTTGCCTTATTTTCCACTTTCTCATGCTTTAACTGGACTTCCAATTTGTCTACCAACACCTGTAATTTGCTTATCCTCACCATGGCCTCCAGTAAATCTGAGTAGATGATGTCGCTGGTTTGTTTATGCAGCTGAATTCTGTCTAGGGTGCTGATTTTGTCCATCCTGACTTCTATCTCAGACATCCTCTTGTCATTCACTATGGCCATCTTAAAAGTATTTTTCTCAGCATCCCTAGCCGAAACTAGAGATGTTTTTGAACTGTACATGTTTCTTACCCTCGGGAGCAGACTTCTCGTTTCCTCTAGGGACTGCTTCCTCTTTTCCATGTAGCTGGTCTTGAGCTCTTCTTTCGACTTAAATAAGGGACTGGAGTCTGGGCTGTCTACATTACCTTCTAAACCTTTAAAAGAAAATTAGTTTACTTGCACGGTCTTCATGGGGACTAGGGCAACGTTTTTGAAAACACCAGAAACTTCATCATCTACGATCTCGCTACCCTCGAGCAGCGTTGCGTTTTTATGGGAAGCCTCGTCGTCTACTTGCATACTCTCAGCATCGGACAAACTCCTCTTAACCGCAACACTAACACCTTCTGTGATCTGGATTGTTGTACCAGGTGCAGGATGTGTCTCTTCATCGGACTTTGACTCGTCAGTAAACTGCAGTAAATTAGCCATGTCAGCTAACCCCTCAACAGCTTGATGCTCAAATGGCTTATTCCTGTTAGCTTGTTTTCTCAGTGAGATCACTTGGTGGGGGTCGTAATTCACATTTGGCTCTTTCGTAAAATCCATATTTTCCAGCAACTTCTCTACAAAAACCAAGGCACCCTTGCTTTTAAAAATGAAGGTGCCAAACTTAAACGGAAACTTGATGTTCGAAGACTTCTTGAAAGCATAAAAATGTTCCTCCTCAGACAGCAGTCTCTGTCTCATGAATTCCAATGCGAATATTCTCGGGGTCAAAAAGGAAGGTAGCCTATAAGGCTGACCAGTGAAGCCATATATTCTCAACACGGTATAGTCTATGTACAAAAACCAATCTCCAACCCGATCCTCTGGTGAAGACTGCATTAAGCTTCTCATTTCATCCAGGACACGGGGTAATTCTTCATTGAACAGCATTTTGTACATCTCAGACATGGTCGAATTGGCAAATTCGAACATGCTGATTTGTTTTGGTAAATCAGAAGAGCACAGAGTACTCAGAAACTTCAACTCAGAGATATTGGAACATATTAGCATATTAAGCAAATAAGTCTTGAACCTGAAAAACTGGACCTTGGGGAACTCGCTTAGCTGACGATGAATAGCTTCAGCCAGGTATTCGTCTAAATTAAAAACTGGGGTTGACTAGGACTCAGAAACAGAGGAACTCATTCTCAACAAAAATCCGAGAACGACCTCGCCCACACGACAATCCTCATCTAGGCCTAGTACTTGACACACTAAAGAAATGACCAATTGAACTTCACTCTTGAAAACATGTACAGGGTATGGCATGAATACACCATCTAAAGACTGACCATCCTTTTAAACACTCGATAGGAATTTACAGCGGGTTTCGGCTTCGCACTTCTTGTACAATTCGACTAGGATTGACTCATTTATTACTTCACGACTATCTGGGTAATTTTCCGGCAAACTAAGGATTTCTCGGATGACTCCAGCATCGACTCTACACAATACTTTGGACGCAGACCGACTGACAATAATTCTTTGAGACAGAGAATAATTCACAGCACACCACTCTGCGAACTCTGGGAAATGGAGGGTTTGCTCAATGGCGAAATAGTACAGGAAAGACTTGCACACGTTCAACACATCGTTCCCTCGCGAATGGGAATGCCATAATTTCTCTTTGCTAACAGACACGCTTCCCATAGAGAGGAAGGGGTCGCATACATTCCTATCCCTGTCTACCAAGAACTCTTCTCTATCATCTACGACTTGACCCGACATTTGAGCTTCTTTTCCCTGGTCCATTACTGAATTTCACACTGGTAACTTTGAGAAGGGGAATTATAGAATTGCTGGGTTTCAGTTTTACCTAGTTTACTGTGGAGGCGTGTGCCCGGAGCGTGGCCGCCCTTGATGAATGGAAGTCGAAAACTGAGAAATGGAAGCCGCCAGATAGGCCGGTTCTTTTCACTGGTCCCGAGCGAATAAAATAACAATGATAGAGGTCAACCCTTCGCTTTTATAAGCCTTTTTATTTCCGGAGCCTATCACAATTCGCCACGTGGACGATCATTTACTTTCCGCAACCACCATCTACTATCAGCCGCGCGTCTTTCTCCTCCGGATTCGTTACCAACCGTTGATCTATTCTTTGCAATTTTTTGGCCCTTGGATCGCATGCCACGTATATTTTTCCGCCGGGCGTCTTGGCAATAAACACCGTGCAAGTCTCCATCCCGGAATCGCTCATGACCGTAGATGTGACGTACTTCCAGCCTTCACCGTCGGATCATCCGTCATGTACCCGATTCCGTCGGGAAATCCAGGATTATCTGCCGTGCACGTTCATCCTCCAGAATCCTTTTCAGCCGTTGATGTGATTGCCCGGCATTTGTCAGCCGTCAGATCTGTCGACATCTCCTAATTCCGCTTGCAATCTCGGACTTATCTCTCGTGCGATTTCACTCCCCCGGAATTTATAACAATCGTTGATCTATTATGCTTTGATCTCCAACAGTTGGATCAAGCATCATAGAATGAATTCCGCTGGGTGTTTCGGGATTATCCCGCGTGCAGGTTCATCCCCCGGAAATCATAATGGCCGTCGATCGATTCCGCCTCTGATCCTCGGCCGTCGGATTTATCACCACACACACATTCCGCTAGACGCTTTCGGCTTATCCGCCGTGCAGGTTCCGGTTACGGAATCAATCCCATCCATTGATGTGATTCGATCCTTCCCTCCACCGTCGGATCGAGAGGAGTATACACGATTCCGCCAGCCTTCATTTCCTTAACTAACTCGTGCTTTCACAAGGCGGATTTGATGTGAACCGTGGATCTGCTTAGGACAACTTTATAACCTTTGATCTGTGCCGTTGGTTAAAAGCCCGAACCTGTCTTATCCTCCTCGCATGTTTCGAAGAGCGGAGGGAATACCGGCCATTGATTTGCCCACATCTTTCATCACGGCCTAGGATCTTTACTAACTTGGCCGATCTTTTGACTATCGTTCCACCTTTACATTATATCCTCAAACCAAAGTATTTAAACAACAAAATATTACCTCCACCACGGTCTTATTCCTGCTTTGCTAAATACAGGTGTTAACAAGGAGTAGCTTGAATATGTTTATAACCTTCAACTATAGAGTACCCTCTTGACTTGGTACCCCAACCTCAAGCATATTTCAATAGACCTGCGATAGGGGATTTCTCATGGAGATAAAAAAAACAGGATTTCTTCTTCGATGCGCGGATGCCTAGGAAAATTCGAAATCTTCCACTCCTTCCAAGATTTAGAACCATCGCCATTCCAAGTTGAGAAGCCCACAAGGTGAATATGTTCAGAGAATGATAAAGAAGTTTGATTTTGTTGGTGCCCGAGATGGACTCAAGTGAAGGCTGTCCTAGGATGGAGTCCTCCCAGATGTGATTGTTTTTCTCATTTCCCGGTATCCAGGTTAGACGCGGCTTGAAGAATCCCAAAGCTTTTTGACATGATGAGAAGATCCAGGATCCTTTACTGACTTTTGGAGTCCCATCTAGGCATTTTTTCCAGGCCTGTAAGAAGTATTTTTTCCAGACAGCTTGCTTTCTCCACATTAGTTTACCTATTATCAACTTCCAAAGAAACTTTGCTCCAAGGGCTAGACTCTGAGCTCTAATATCTCTAATCTGAAGACCCCTTCTAGAATTGGCTTGGTGATTTTACTCCGGTTGACCAACAAGATCTTATTCTCACTTTGTTTTCCTCCCTTCCACAATAATCGTCTTAAAATAGCTTCCATTTTGCTAATGAATCCACTTAGGGCCAAAAGGACAGAACTTTGATAAATCAGAATGCTAGCTAAGATAGATTTAATTAGAACTAGATTCCCTGCTAGATTGAGTCAGTTTGCTCCCCATGAGTTAATTTTGGATTTTAGTTTGTCTAGCAGCAGGATGTAGTGAACATATTTTGAATTTGCTCTGATAATGAAGATTCCTAGGTATTTGAAGGAATCCCATTTAGTTTTCCCTTCAATTTCCAGAATTCTAGATATTTCCGTCATCTCTAGGCGAACAATTCCATCTGAGACTTGGCTTTTCCTGTAGATTATTTGACTACTAGAAGCTTCCTTGTAATAGCCTAGTTCCCTTTTGATACTTCTAGTAGTGAAGGTGCTTGCTCCTCCGAGGAGAAGCATGTCATTTCCAAATTGCACATGGTTGATGTCCTTGACTCCTATATTATAATTCCCATCGGATCTTGTTGATTTCGACAACGTTCGAATTGAAAGCTTAGAACCGAGGCTTGGATAGCATAAAGAAGCGAGGAAACGAGAATCCTTGTCGCATGCCCCCAGAGGGTTGGAAAAAATATGAAGCTCGACCATTAACCAATGGGGCGATCCATGCAGACCCAATGCAAGCTTTGATCCAGTTAATGAAGCCAAGGTCGAACCCAAATCTTTGCATGACCTAAAACAAGAAGACATGTTTGACCCTGTCAAAAGCGTTACCCAAATCTAATTTGACAATCATACCTTTTTCGCTCCGAAGATTTCTAGAGTGGATAGCTTCCTGGACAAGGATAATATTATCAGCGATATGTTTTGCCTTGATGAAGACGTCTTGATTCTCTGGGATTATCGTAGGGAAAATGGTTTTGATTCAATTGGCGATAATTTTTGTGATGACCTTGTTACCAATATTACACGACGAGATTGGTCTGAACCGGTTGAAGGAGGTGGCTCATTTTTCTTTGGGGATGAGAGCTAAAAAGTATGAATTAATATTCCCTCCGATTTTATGGCATCTCTGAGATTCTAAAACCATTATGTGAAGGTCCTTTTTAACAGTTGTCCAGCAAGCTTGGAGAAATCTAGCTGTGAACCCGTCCACGCCAGGGGATTTGTCCGGGTTCATACTATCAACAACGAGTTTGATTTCCTTCCTTGTAACTGTGGTCATGAGATTATGATTGGAATTTTGTGGTATAAGGGATGGAACCAGATCTACGATATGGTGGCGACTATTGTTCTGGTCTTGAATATTTTCAAAATAAATCTCTTTGAAGTGATCATAAGTTGCCTTTTTTATTCCATCGAAGTCGTTGATGAGCTGATATAGACTGTGTATGGATTTGACGGAGTTGAAGTGTTTTCGAGCTTCAACTTGCTCATGGAAGAAACTTGTGTTCTTGTCACCTGTGTGAAGCTAAAGACTTTGAGACGTTTGACTCCAATAGTATTCCTCCATTCTACAGGCGGAGTGAAGCTTTCTATGGAGCTTCCTTTCTTGTTCCATGTTAGCAGGGGTGATCGGGATGTCTTCCATATTTGTCTGGTGACTTTCCAATTGATATTTGGGCTTCCATTCTTAGCATGTGGGGGAATCCATTGTTTTGGCCCATCTTTTAAGCTCTTTTTTAAGTCGGCGAAGTCTTTCCTAACAAACGAAGAAGGGAAATCCAATGATTGGCAGGGTCCATACTTTTAGAATAAGGTCCTTAAACTCTTCTTGGTAGGTCAAAGAGGGATTGACCGAAATGGGATAGGGCCTAGGTTGGTATCTTTAGTGAATTCAAGTAAAATAGGCTTATGATCATAGGTGCTCAGGGGGAGGATTTTGGATGAATCATCCATTCCTAAGAGGAGGAAGGAGATTTGAACTAGAAATCTATCTAGTCTAACAACAATATGTCTGGGTCTCATTCTCTTGTTTGTCCAAGTGAATTTTTCCCTAGAGGGTTTGATATCTTTCAGATCCCATTTGAGAATAATTTCTTCTACCCATTCTCAGAGTAGATCTCTAAATATGGATCCCCCTCTCTTTCCCCCCAACGACATAGTAATGTTTAGATCTCCTACAAGCACAATATTGTCCATTTGATGACTTCTAAGATAAGCTCCAATGAGGTTCCAACATTTTTTTTTTCCGAGAAGAGTGCTAGTACATAAATATTGAACAAAAATATTTTGATACCTAAGTCCTTGAGGAGCAGCTTGGTGAGGATCCAGTGGGTGCATGTAGCCGAGTACAATTGATTAAATTTGATCGAATCCCATACCGTAACTATTCCACCTGAGGAACCTCTTGCACTTGTTGCAATTCCTTCACCTTTATTCCAAATTTTTGCACTGGTTTGGAGAAAATATTGTTTCTAAAATTTAGTGTCTTGGATGAGTAAAATGTTTTGGAATGAGATGTGTATTAGGTCTTTCATAGATTCTTCATTTCTTCTACTTCCCAAGCCCCTACAATTTCGGGAGACTATCTTCATTACTTATTTTTAGGGTTTGAAGTGGCTCCCTTGGAGGGATGCCCTTGCTTCCTGGTACGTTGAGTATTTAGCATTTTTCCATGGTTGGTTGGGAGCCTTAGAGTTTATCCTTGTAAGTGGCCATTTCTCTTATTTCGCTTCATGTTTAGCTTCCCCTTGTAGCTTGTCGTGGAGTACTCTGAAGGGTTTTTATTTCACCTTCTTCTTCTCCTTCCGATCTACTGTACTTAGTTCCATAGTCATGGGGCAAAGTTTCATTTTCCTGAGGGCAGGTGGTTTCCTTGTTTTCCTGGAGTTCCCTTGCATGTTTAGGGATTTTCTCAATGGGTCCGTTTGAGGATTTGACTTCATCTTCTTGATTTCTTAACGCGTCGAAGCTATTTCCAATAGTGATATGAGGCTTCAGAGTATCCTTACTTTTCCACAAGTTGGAAATGGTTGTGTTGGAGTCCTTTTGGGGGGATGCTTTAGGGTTTACCTTCGAGCGCTTTGCTTGTTTCCATCCTTTCCTTGCTTCCTTATCTTGTGAGTTTTTTGGGCATTGATTTTGGAAGTGGCAGTATTCATGGCAACTTCTGCACTTAAATGGGAGTTGTTCGTAATCCAGTTTCTAGTAGTGTTTCCAGTCCCCTATCTTGAGTTTGATTGCTTCAGGTAGTCCAAATTCTAGGCCAACTTAGATGTAGATCCTAGCCCAGGAATATTGGCCTCAATTTGGATAAGCTTGATCTATGTATTTCCCTAATCTATTTCCTATGGTTTGCAACGAAGAAGAGTTCCAGTAATGGATTGGCAAGTTGGGTAAATGAACCCAAACCGGCACCGTCTTCGAGACATCTGAAGCTAGATCGAAATCAAGCGTCCAAGGATTGAGATATAGGCCTTGTGGACCCATGAAGTAAAGTCCACTTCTTAAAATCAGATCCCTATCTTATTTGGAGATGAATTGAACAAAAATAATCCCTTGCCTACTGAATAACAGGTCACACTTGCGGACATCAGTGGTTTCCAGTTTTTTGTATCCAGTTGTTCGTTTTTCTTGGAGAGGGCCATAGTATTATGAACTGGTCGATGAAAGCCCGGCCTAGCAGAGAGACCGCAACTTGCACTGGTTGGTTCGAAGGGAGGTCTATTATTGATGTATTTGTAACTTTGGAAGATATTCTGATGTATATTATCATTTTATGTTGTTGTACCCCCATTGGAGATGTGTGTTACCGCCTTACGGGATGTCTGAATTGTGTCTATACCTTGAGGTACAAAATCCGTTGTAAGTCGAGGCAATAGTCCTTAGTGTAACATCATGTGATGTGTATTTGGAGTCTCTGTGGGAGAAGTCAACCCTGTTAGGGAAGACATGTGGTCCATAGTCTTATGTTTGGTCAGTGACTTGAAAGGGTATAAATAGGGAGGCGCTCTCCCTCATTTATACACACCTCACAGTCTCAAGTTCGCATGAGAGAGAGAGAGAGAGAGAGAAAGGAGGAGAGATAGATAGTTGTTGAATACTTCTTATTACTACTTTTGATAATCTTACTGGTCTAAAAAAATTTGCGGGGTTTTCTCCTTTATGGTTTCCCCGATGAAAATATTTGTGTCTCGTGTATATTTTATATCTTATGCATCTTGTTGTAATTGTTATCCTTTCAAATAAAGATCCTAGATAATATAATAATCATATCTTAAGAAAAACTAACATGGTATCAGAGCCTCTCTGAAAGAAGGCACTTTGCAGCTGCGGAAACTAGGGCTTCCTAGTTCAAGGTGTTCTCTCCATGTATCATCAAGCAAAGAAGGCCAGGTTAACTCGCCTCAGTAGGGTGCATCTTTTGGTGGAGACAGCTTCTGAATTGGATAAGTTTCATCTTTTACCCTGTCACTAGTGCCGAGAAGAACTAGGGCATCAAGTTTCGAAGGATTCCCACCTCAGTTTTCAAGAATTGACCCAACTGAGCAACTCGCCTCAAGGATGCACATTTTTTTGTCCAAACAAAATTCCCAAACTCCAAGTTTGGAAAATTAGGGTTTCTCTAACAAACCCTAGGTCATACTGCTCTGGAACCAGGTCACACACCTCAAATCGATAAGATCTAAATCTTGTATATTTCCATTTGAGGTTCTCATTTGAAAATTTGACTCACCATACTAATCTTGAGGAAGTGTATGATGCTTTGACAAATATGTCTGAAGGAAATAACATTAACCAGAAGATGAGTTTAAGGAACCAGCTGAAGAATGTGAATATACAGAACTCTGATAGTATTGAGTCTTACTTCACAATGGTTGCTCAAATCAAAGAACAACTTGAAGCAATTCAAGAGAATGTCAAAGAAGGAGAGATTGTGATGACTACCTTGAATGGTCTCCCTAGATCATGGGACTCATTCATTCAAGGGATTTGTGCAAGAAGGGGGATGATCTCTTTTAGCAAACTCTGAGAAGAATGTGCATAAGAAGAAGCTCGACTCGTGACACGAGAAGAGAAGATGGGAGCAACTAAAGATCAATCTCTCATGGTTCACACCAAGATGAACTTAAAGAAGAAGGATAACTCTCATCACAACAAAAAGAAGGACAAGAAACCAAAGAAGACCAAAAGAGATGCTTCAAATGTTCGATGCTATACTTGTGATGAAAATGGACACTTTGCAAGAGATTGTCCCATCAGTAAAAGGAGACACCATGCTCATATTGTCGAGGATGATGAACCAACAAACAAAAGATTCAGATGGGAGAAGGATGATTCAAGTGAAGAGTATGTGCTAACTGCGACACTTACAAAACATTGATTGGAATCATTCATATATATGAACACGAGTCACCTCACAAGGTGAAACTTGGGGATGATTATCAATAACCCATAAAAGGGAGTGGAGAAGCTTCATACAAGCTTCACTCTGGGAAATCCTTGAAGATGCAGGATGTGTTATATGTTCCAGTATTGAAGAAGAATATTCTCTACATCTCTACACTAGATGCAAAGCGTATTAGGGTTGCTTTTGTCGATGGCCAAGTTTTGATGTGGCCCATAGGAAAGAAAATAGAGGATGCAACAATGATTGGAGAAGAAGACATAAGCTTGTACAAGCTAAAGGGACAGCCTGAACAAGCACTGGTTCATGAGTCAGTTGAACCAAGCGAACTGTGGCACAGAAGGCTTGCACATCTGCACTACAGAGCACTATCGATGGCAAGCAGATTCATTTCAGGACTTCTAGAGATCCAGGCAAAGCATGAAGGCATTTGCAAAGTATGTTCATAAGGAAAGAATGCGAAGAAGACATTTCCCATCAGTGAGAGCAAGGCTAAAGGAATACTAGATATAGTACACTCGGATGTATGTTGACCCATGTCTTCGAGCTCATTAAGCGGGTATGTGTAGTATGTTTCCTTTATAGATGATTTCTCACGTAAGACTTGGATATATTTCTTGAAAGGAAAAAGTGAAGTTTTCATTAAGTTCAAGGAATATAAATCCTTAGTTGAGAACCAAACAGATAGGAAGATCAAGAGTCTACGGTCAGATAATAACAGAGAGTTCACTTAGGAAGAATTCAAGGAACTCTATAAAGAGTCTGGAATTAAGAGGGAGTTGAGCACTCCATACAATCCTTAGCATAATGGGGTTGCAGAATGAAAAAACCCGTCATGGAGGCATCAAAAGCTATGCTACATAACCAAGGTATTCCTAGCACCTTTGGGCAGAGGCAACAAGAACAACTATGTATGTACAGAACCGTACTCCTCATCGAGTACTTGACAATAAGACTCCAGAAGAGGCTTTCTTAGGAGAGAAACCAAAAGTCAAACATTTGAGAATTTGGTTGACCGGTGTACATACATGTCCTAAAGGAAAAAAGACCAAGCTCGATCCTTTTGGGAGGAAGGGTATATTTGTAGGATACAATGATACATCAAAGGCCTACCGAATATAAATTCCAAGATTCAAGAAGGTTGCCATCAGTAGAGATGTAACCTTTGATGAAGACTCGACATACTTTAGATCTAGGAGGACTCCCATCCAAAAAGTCGACAAAACCTGAAGAGATGAGAGTCGGTGACATGGAAATTGGAGAAGCAATTCCAGAAGACCATGAAGTTCATGACATGACAGAACCACAAGAGCCGGTAGAGACATTCCTTGAGAAGGAGTCCCACAAGAGGAAATCAGCACGGGCACAGGAGCTCATACAAGAAGCTGAAAGGTATGGCACTCTAGAGAGAATACATAGATAGAGAAAGAGGGCAAAGCCCTACAATAACTATGTGGCTTTGATGTGTGACATAATTGATAAAGAACCTTCCACCTATGAAGAGGCTACAGAAAAGAAAGAATGGAAGGATGCGACGATCGAGGAATATCAGTCGATCATGAATAATGATGTTTAGGAGATCGTTTCGAGAATGGAGGAGAAGTATGTTGTGACTTCAAAGTGGATCTACAAGATCAATCATGCTGCAGATGGAAGAATCGAGAAATACAAGGCAAGGTTCATAGCACGAGGCTTCTCATAGAAAGAAGGCATAGACTACGAAGAGACATTTGCACCCGTGGCGAGGTACACTTCCATTAGGACCATACTTTCTTTGGCAACATTTATGAAATGGAAAATACACCAGATGGATGTCAAGACAACTTTCTTGAATGGTGTAGTCAAGGAGGAAGTGTACATAGAACAACCGCCGAGATTCTAGACAAATGAAAGGAAGACCCATGTGTGGAAATTGAAGAAGGCCTTGTATGGATTTAAACAAGGATTGAGGACATTGTAGGACATGATGGACAACTCCCTGATGAGTTGGGGCTTTACCAAGAGTAAAGCAGATTCCTACCTCTACTTCAAGGTGGAAGACGAAAGACCTGTGATACTCCTACTATACGTCGATGACTTGTTTCTGACTAGTGAAGAGGAACTCATTACAGATGCAAGGAGGAGACTTGCTACAGAGTTTGAGATGAAAGACCTAGGTATGATGCACTACTTATTAGGCATGGAGGTGTGGCAGAGTGTATATGGAATCTTCCTTGGGCAAGGGAATTATACAGTAGAGATTCTGAAGAGATTTGGAATGTTGGACTGCAAGACTATAGCCACGCCTATGGAATCTAACTTGAATCTTCTGAGTGATGCTTCATCCGAGAAGGTCGATGCCACGATGTATAATCAAATGATTGGTTCATTGATGTATCTGACGGATACGATATCAGACATATGATTTGCAGTGAACACCGTAAGCCAGTTCCTGACGGATCCGAGACAGGTTCACCTGAGAGCTGTAAAGCATATATTGAGGTACCTAAAAGGTACAATGGATTATGGGCTAAAATATGATGTGAATCAGAGGATTAACCTACATGGTTATGTTGATTTGGACTCAATAGGTAGTGCCATTGACAGGAAGAGCACCTCAGGTTGCTGCTACAGTTTGGGATCTAGCATTATCTCATGGTTCAGCAGGAAGCAATCATGTGTGGCGCTGAGAACAACTGAGGAAGAGTATGTTGCCGCTTACTCGGCTAGTTGGGAGGTAGTGTGGCTAGGAAAGCTACTATCTGACTTATTTGATTTCTAGTTGGATGTGAATTGTATCTTCTGCGATAATCAGAGTTGCGCGAAGTTGTCGGAAAACCCAGTGTTCCATGACAAGTCAATGCACATCGAGATCAAGTTCCGCTATATTAGGGATATGGTGCAGAGAGGAGCAGTGAAGCTCCAGTACATGGAAACATAGGAGCAAATAGTAGAAGTGTTGATCAAGGCTCTTACGAGAGTGAAGTTTGAGTACTTCAGAGAAAGACTTGGTGTGATCTAGATCGAGATCCCTTAAAAGAGGGAGTGACGTATTTTAGCATAGCTAGAGAGAGAGAGGTTGTCTGAGCATCTTAGCGAAGCTCGTAGGTTATCCTTGGATGTAATCAGTCCTGATGTGTTATATGCTAGAAATAACTTATGCATGATATCTCACATGGGAAATGTGACAGGTTGTCCCAGAGGGAAAAATCATGGTGAAGCAAGATGCTCAAATGTAATCAGTCTTGTAGGTTATCTGAGTGTAAATACAAGTCCTGGCATGAGACGCAGGTTACTGAGATGTAATCCATCATGTGACAGGTTATTTGAGTGTAAAATGAGACTTGGCGTGGTAACATGTTACTAAAATGCAATACGCCCTATGGGTTGTCCAAGTGTAAAATGAGAGCTGGCGGGGTACACAGGTTACTTAGATGTAATACACCCGAAGGTTGTCTGAATGTAAAATATCCTGGATGTAGGTTGTTCAGATGTAATAAGTCCTTGCAGTTGAATAGAGAACAAAAAAGATCCTGATGTAGCAGGTTGTTAGGTCATAATTCGCTCTTATGTATATATATATATATATATATATATATATATATATAATCTGTGTGTGTGTGTGTTCCTATGTTGAGATGATAAGGTCATAAAGCATGAGAGGTGCACCTAGGAGGTTCTACTGATAGAATGCAGGTTGATCGTACAGAGACCTAATGAACTAAGTTGTGCTCCTAGGCGATTCTCGCATAGTAGAGCGGCTCAGGTTGTCTTAATGATGTGAAAATTATCTTGGCTTACTACTATGGTGAGAGAACGCAGGTTGTCTGCATCTAAAGCTTTGTTCTTTGTCTTGATGTGTGCAGGGCAAAAGAGATGATTTGGATATGATGAGATAAAGGTAGGAGACACAGGTTATTGTCATGGCAATATAAAGAAGGTCCTTAACCGCTCCTACGAGAAGGATTGCTCGAGATGTGATGAAGACCTGTATGAAGACTAGGCCTACAACTAGTCGAGAGAGGGTTGGCTCTATAGAAACTTCCAATGATAGATTGTACTGATCGATGATCATTTATAAGAAAATGATGGCAACAACTATGATGAAGACTCTACGAATCTATGATAATGACTATGCGATGAATACTTGACCATATGTGTTGATGATTGCGAAGAGAGAGAATACCTTCCTAGTTAAGAGGGAGTGTTGATGTATTTGTAACTTCGAAAGGTATTCTAATGTATATTATCATTGTATGTTGTTATAACCCCATTGGGGATGTGTGTTACCCCCTTACAGGATGCCTGAGTTGTGTCTAGACCTTGAGGTATAAACTCTGTTGTAAGTCGAGGCAATAGTCCCCAGTGTAACATCATGTAATGTGTATTTGGAGTCTCTCTTGGAGAAGTCGACCCTGCTAGGGAAGATAAGTGGGCCACAATCTTATGTTTGGTCAGTGACTTGAAAGGGTATAAATAGGGAGGCGCTCTCCCACATTTATACACACCTCACACTCTCAAGTTCACATGAGGGAGAGAGAGAGAGAGAGAGAGGAGGAGAGATAAATAGCTATTGAATACTTCTTATTATTGCTTTTGATCATATTACTATTATGAGGAAGTTTGCGTGGTTTTCTCCCTTAGGGTTTCCCCGATGAAAATATTTTTTGTCTCATGTATCTTTTATATCTTATGCATCTTACTGTAGTTGTTATTCTTTTAGATAAAGATCTAAGATAATATAATCAGATCTTAAGAAAAACTAACATCTATTTCTGGGACATTGTCCAGTTTCTTGACGAATTTAGGGAGGGAACTGCTATCAGTTTTATTTCCCTTCGTGTTGGTTAGCCTTATGAAGACTTCAACATCTGTAGAGGGAGGAGGCGCCAAGCTTTCGCCTCCAATATGACACATGAGTTCAATCACTCGCATAAACCTCGGGGTCAACGGTCGGTCGGTTCGTCTGTAGATCAACATCGGGATGACGATCTCAAAGCGTTGGAGCCTCGACTCTCCAACGCTCGATTCCAACGCTACCACAACACTCGAATCTCCATAACGTGTTACCTAACCACTATTACATATATATTTAACCCCATATATGCCCAGTTGGGTTCATATACTATAGGTTTAACCCCATATATGATCCCCTTAGGGTCATATCCTATACATTTAACCCATATATCTACCCCCAGATCATATATTGAAGGGTCTTGGTGTCTCCATTGTCCCCAAAAGGAAAATATTGCCTAACATTGATAAAAGGAAGCAAGGTGGGACACTTGATATTGAGATAAATATTAAAATAGTTGATAAATATTATAACAGATTCCTTGTTTGGGTTGTAATCAAATTAGAGTATAGAAAGATAATTGAAAATGAAGCAACGAAACCATAATTGCCTACTTTGGAAGACAATTCAATTAAGCTACATCATGTAGATTTTGAACAATATTCCAGAAAACTTAAAATATCCAAAGTCATGATCAATGGAAATAAATTGTTGGATGAACATGAGACCACATTGGATGTTAAAGATGCACAGACAAATCGGGCCTTAAATATGCATCGAGGCATTGGATATATGCTAAATTACTATTAATGAGCAACTAAAAGATTACAAAGAAGAGTTCTCGAATTAGAAGTTGTGTTAAGTCCATAATCCTTGTTAACACAACACTTGCCCATTAAGGGACTCGAAGAATATTTGGAGGAGACTTCTAAGAAGTATACTGAGGCAAAGGGAGCTCAAGAATTAATATATGGAGTTAGAAATAGCGTATCCAACAACATTTAGGACAAAATGACATTAGTGTGAGTTGGTAAACAAATATTCCCTTCTTTCTGGAAGGATTCTTTCTTTGAAAGAATTGTTCAAACTTGAACTACATAAAGATATAATTTTTAATGAAAATTGCATAGAAACTTTCATTAAGAAATTATCTAATATGAGTGAGCACAATGGTGTTGCAAGTTTACTCGAGGAAGAAATACACAATGGATTACACAATTTGTTATAGACATTGTAGAGCATAAATATATTGCTCGGAAGCAATGTGACGAGTTAAATGAAATTGAAAGTGAAAATGTTTTCACTTCAAATAAAGGAGGAAACCAATGTGGTCTTGCTTAGGGAAGAAATCAAATTTGGATTAGTAAAATTATGGATGCAATCTCTAAAATTTATTGAAGCAACTACGATAATTAGGTTTATTGAGTGCATTGGAGAATATTATTTAAACAACACTCTTTATAAAGAAGAGGGTGACTTCCTAACTATTATCCTCTTTTCATCTTTGTAAGTAAGAACTACCTATCACTTTCCAATACTTTGTTCTCTTCAAATTGTGTCTTCCCATTTGATTTATGTGTTTGTTTATATTTTTAAGATCAAACACTAACTAGTCCCTCTCCTTGTTTTCTTACATGTTTTAACACTTTAAGATCATCCATTAAATAGTAATAATTGGAATTTTGTTAAGGCTTTTTGTACTGGACTATTTTATATTTTGTCAAATGGTAAACACTAGGATCTTGTGTATCAAATTAACTCAATTAATAAATATTTGAGTGTCATTTGTTTTTTATGATACTATCTTGTTTGAGAACAATGGAATCTTGAGTAGATGACTCTTTTCAAACATAGTTAATTTGCAATGAAATAGTCGTTGAAAGTATTCTAGAGGACCATTGTCCTATCTTTTATTTTCTTTCCTCTTGCAAAGCCATGGCTGCTTTTTTGTCATTTATATTTTGTGAAGGGAAATGTGATATCTTTGATGCGAGTAAATCTTTTCAATCTCAATAGTGTTATCTTTACTTGTATTTTAATAAGTGAATCAAATATATTTTCTCTCTTAGGTTGGATCGTGTAAAAAGAATAGTTGGCTAATTCATAAAATCACAACATTTTGAACTTCAATGTCAAATATTATGTGGGGTTTTGCTATATAGCACTCACCCACCCTATTGAACAGTCTAATGAGAAAATAATCTATCTAACAAACAAAGGAGTACCACCTCTATTAAAAACAAAGGAGGGCATGTTTTGAATCCCCCAAAGATTCCTCTCAACATTGATATTTTACTCTGTAAAGAAAAGTGATAAACAAGACTCCCTTACCTAAGGTGACTCCTTCTTAATAAGAAAATTGCTTTACGTCTTCGAATACCAAGGGGTCTACCTTAGAATTATGGGAAACTATTAGAGTTGGTCCATCACTGACATAATTATCATATTATCATCACATTGCAAATGTCAATAATTATGCATAAAACAAATTCTCGAACAGGTGGATATGTGAAATGTTTTTTTATGACCCATAATTACATGGAGATTAATACTTGGCATAGTTCTCAATACAACCCCTTGTTATTTCATGGATAAAGTCAGATCATGAGCAATATGTTTTCCTTGATCCCCTACAAAATAATATGTTGTCTCACAACTGAAATGATTATGTGATATTGAAAAGAACACACATATCCCTTGTCCTTTCTTGGGCTAAGTGGGGTTAAAAGCACTATGTTACTCCTTAAATCCCTACAAATTTACAAATCACAATGTTATTCCTTAATTCCCCGCAAAGTATTCCTTAATATCGAAATATATAAACAAATCACATAGCAATTGCAATCCATAGCATATAATACAAACAAATTGGTATTTCCTTGGCTTCAAAAGGAATATAATAAAAAATCCATATAAAGGAAAAAATGGGGCCAAATCCTTGCATTCATTTATTTTCATATCAGTTGCGGGTTTAAAACATGATTTTCCTTGGAGTCATACATGGGATGTGATTTTTTTGAAGTGCTTTAAAAATAGAACATATTTAATAGATGTATTTTACCTTGAGCTTCATCCTAAATAAAACTCATTAATTGCAAATACTACATTATATCGACCAACGTCGAAGAAGCAAATGAAACACCATAAAATTCAGTTAGATGAGTAAAGACTTCGCACAAGTGTTGTATGTCAATGCTCCGTAATTGGATGAGGTTCTCATTCATACAGTGATTTGTAGTAAACAATGTTAATATAGTGACATTGTGCATGCCTCATGCAATGATATATATGACTTTTGCATGAAATATATGCAACTTATTTGACCTACAATGATTTTTATCATCACCCCTATAATGTAGCCTCTTTCAAAGGTTATGAGAAAGAATGTGATTTCCCTAAATAAACTTTGGGAAGAGTCAACTTGTCAAAAAACTAGTTATTATGATCACAAGTTTTGAAATAGAAATCTAGAAAATGAAGATCAAGGTGAGGGATAGGAGAAAGAAGAAAAGGAAGAGGGGGAGGATGGAGAGGAAGAAGAAAAACAATAGGAGTGGGGGAAGAAAAATAGGAAAAGGGAGAGGATGGGTGAAGAAGAAGAGGAGTGGAAGAGGGAGAGGGAGAGTGAGATAAAGATGGACAGAAAGAGAGGAAGGAGAAGAGGGAAAGAAGGAGATGAAGANAAGAGAAAGAGAGAAAAATCAAGCAGAAGAGGGAGAGAAAGAAGAAAAGAGGAGGGAGGGGGGGGGGAAACATAGCAAGAAGGAGAGGAGCGGGGAAGGAAAAGCGGATTTGAAGAGATATGGGGGAGGGAGAGGAATATGGAGAGAAATAGAGGAAGAGGGTGGAGAAAAGGGATAGAAGGGGACGGGGAGAGGAAGAGAGGGAGATGAAGAGTAAGAGGAAGGAAGAGAGAGAGAGAGAAGAGGCAAATGAGGGAAGGAAGATGTATTATTAAACTTACTTTATTATTTTTTGGTAAATCCATCTCCAAAACCCAATCCTATCCCCCATTTCCAAAACCCAAATCCCATCCCAAATCTCTCTCTCTCTCTCTCTCTCTCTACACATGTAAGGGAGGAAGATAATAAAGTAAGCACAATGCACACATGCGCACAGACATACGCATGCGAGGGAGGAAGCTAATAAAGCAAGCACAATGCAAAAATGACACACGGATAAGGAAAGCATGACACAAACATGACACGAGAACATGATGCTAATTGATGCAAACATGACACAAACATGATGCAAGAATGGTGTAATTATGCACGACACAAGAATAACACAAGAACACGAAGCTAATTGATACAAACAAGACACAAACATGATGCTAATTGATACAAACAAGACACAAACATGATGCTAATTGATACAAACAAGACACAAACATGATGCAATAATGGTGTAAACATGAGTACACAAACATTATTAATGATACTACACACAATCATAAACTATAGTGACATAATAATGGTGCAAACATGATGCAATACATGACTCATGATTGACTATAGCTCGACACAATGATGATGCAAACACATCGCAAAAAAACAACAATTTTTAACATTTTTAGTGTCGTACGTATAATGCAAATATGACTTAACCATGACTCAAAAACCCAAAATGTAGCAACGATTTTTTTTTACCAAGGGTTTTAGAGCTACAATGACACAAATCAATTATGCTATAGCCCTATATTGTCTTAGTGCCTTTAAGAATCAATCTCTCATGTCGTTGTAAATTATTTGCAAACAAGGCCTCCCTATATTGAAATATATAATCATATGGACTAGAAATAAGCCTTCCCTATCTCCAGAAGGAGAAGTTCAACACCTATTCTTGAAATAAGCAAAGTAAACTCCATAATTCTAAAGGCTCTCCTTTTCCATCCCATAATAAACCCCCCAAATATTCTTTATAAATCCACATATACAAAGTCCCAAACATTAAGGATATTTTAGAATATCTTATTGCCTTCTTTCCTAAACTAATGGTCTCCCATGTCATCAAAATGTCAGATGTTTAGCAAGAAACATTCTACCAAGGGAAATTTTTTAGAGGCACCTCACAAACTCTTGGTATTAAAGGATAAAATATTAATGTTTTAACCCTTTTAAGAGTTTTGCTTGCAATAATTGGCTAAATGATATTTTGTGCTTACCATTTTGTATCTGACATAGATCTTTTCCTTGTGCATGACTCGGGTAAGGTTTCCTTCCTAAGGTCTTGTTAGTCTCTTCTCTCCTTGAGTCCATACTCAACCCCCCCTAAATTTATTTCACATCCGCATTTGGAGTTGATTTTTTTGATTCGAGTAGTATTTTTTCCTTGTGCATAGAAATCCATTCTTTTGGGCAGAGAATGTAGTACATGGTTTTGTATGTTGGGAGACTCTTTTAGAAACATTTAGAGGGGAATATGAGGAGTGGGAATATTTTTTTTTGAATCTATTTCTGAAAGACACTTGGAATGTGTCTTCTCTCTACATTTAGGGGCTTGTCCTTTTAATCTAGGGTTTAAATGATAATCTCTAAATTTTATAAGATTCAACCCATGATCCATCCGAGGAATACTAATGCCGTGTAATTCTGAGAGGACATGGGATGAAGGTGAAGTTGTGTACTTATGCGATCTTGAGTTGCTTGTTTTGGTCTAGCATCTTCCATCTTCGCTTGTACCTTTGTCTCCTCCTTGGTTACAATGGCGACCTCGGAGAGTCATTTAATAACTCGTTCAACATCTATCTCTTTGCATTAATATATTATACTGCTTCAAATTGTGATCGGGGTAAAAAATTAACTAGATGGTTCCTCTATGTCTAAAATTTGAATGCCTTTTCTCCCTTCCCCATAAGAATCATTATTACTTGAGTTTCTCTTGGCCAATCCAATTTTCTCCTTCACCAACCTTGATGGCTAAGTGTTCTTTTTTCCTCCATTGAAATTTGGAATTTTTTATAAAGCAATCCTTTGCAACATGGACATAAAGATGACATCCAACACATCAAAATGGTACTTAAACATAATCTAATATATGTCTATGCTTCCATTTCCCAACCTCAATACATATCAATTCATGAAGCCCTTCCTTGAAGTCCATTTGTACCAAAATATTTGCCATTGTTTTGGACTTATTGCTCTTGTGATTAATATCAAAACCAACCAAATTCCCCAGTCAATTTCCTATCACCACCAACACTTTTTTATGATTGTAATTCTAAAGGCAGGCATAGAAATTTGACCCATACAAGCGACTTTTATTTCAATTCCATGCATAAACAAAAACAAGGGTATTTTTTTTTAGGATAGTATTGTTGCGTCGAGAGGTGCTCTACAACCCAATACGGGGGAGATGTTGTAACGTTCCTACCTAACAAAATAATAAAAAATAAAAAATTTAGTTATCCGCCAAAACAAATGTCGGCCAGAAAAACAACCCAATATGGGGGAGATGTTGTAATGTTCCTACCTAACAAAACAAAAAATGAATAAAATTTTAATTATCCGCCAAAAAAATGATGACGAGAAAAAAAACCCAATATGGGGGAGATGTTGTAATGTTCCTACCTAACAAAATAATAAAATTAAAAAATTTAAATTATTTGCAAAAATATGTCGGCCTTGCACATGGTCTTAAAACCATGTGCAAGTCCTCCTAAACAACCTATGGTTTTATTGTACATGGTTTAGGACGATCTTGCACATGATTTTAAAACCATGTGCAAAGCCTCCTGAACAACCCATGGTTTTAATGTACATGGTTTGGGAGGGCCTTCCCATGGTTTTAAAAGCATGTGTTAAACCCATGGCTTTAAAACCATTTTCAATCCCATATCAATATATTTAATCCCTCTTGATGCTTGATAGAGCCTAGGATTTGGATCTAGGCTGGTTAATCCCCAATGCCATCTATTTTTGGCTATCATGTATGAGTTCTTCGATTATTTGAACATGAATGCTAACCATCCTCATACCAGATAATGATGAAATGGGATGTACCTTAAAAATGATGCCAATATATCCTCAAATCCCAACCCATGTATTTCCATGAGCTTAATTTATCAAAAAAACATCGATGTAAGAGTTTTGCTATTCATATCCATTACTTAGTCCATAACTATACCCTCCCCCAAAACTAGATTGGGTGTTGTCTCTCCTATCTTAATGCATTTCCTCTTTTTTTTACCATGGGAGTTTGGAGGAGTTTGATCCAAGGCCAATAGCTTCACCCTCTCAGTCATGATTGTTCCCTCAAATTGGTGTTAATACGCACAAATTTATTTTCTTGACTAGAGAAAAACTCCCTTTCTCAAGTAATGGGGTTTTCTAAATGGGGGATCTCCTCTTGCCTTGGTTTCCAAAAAATCTAAGTCACCATTGTTCTAGGGATTTGCAATCTAGTTTGCAAAGATTGTTTTTGCACTCTTTAGAAAAAATTTGGTTCATGTTATTACCTCATCTTCATTCAATTATCCATCTACCTCTAGGTTGTCTTCCTGATGGACATTAACTCCCCTAGGATAGGAGTCAAGATTGTTAATACCTTTGACCTTTATCAAGAAATGGGATAGCATTTGCTGAAAATCACGCTTGTCCATTATGATGTGAATTGCAAAGGTTTTGCTTGGATCTAGGTTAAGGTCATAAGAGATAATTCCATGCTTGCAAGTGCAAACTACGTCCTCTTGAGAAGCACAAATCTTTGCTTCTTCCAATGGATCTAAGGAATGAATGACAAGTTCTTTATCTTCTTCATCTTCAACTTCCCTTCACTGGTCCCTCCTCCCGAGTCACAATGAATTGTAGATGAGGGAAAGAAGAATCTTTGGCATCAACAAGGAATGAATGAACTTGATGTTGAATATTCTCGCAAGTTGAATACTTCACAATCTAAAAGTTGCGATGTGCACACAACTATATTGGTGACAAACATATGTTATGCCCATTGTTCTTATGAAAAAGAAACAATTGAATTAATGACATCCTTCCAATATCTATGTGCTTTATTTTGATGTCTTTGTCCACTTTAATGGTTTTTAGTTTTATTTATTTAAATGTTTTTTCAAACCTATCCAAAAGAAACTTACTTGATTTTAATTTCATAAACAACTTCTTTTTCAAAAAAAACTTAAAAAAACATATTTCTCTACAAATTTAAAGCTCAATATTGTATGTTTATCCCTTAAAACACAACTTCTATAAACATAAAGACACAAAACATTACAATGATACACAAATTTTAATGTTTATATATATTGGGTTTATATGTCACATTTTTTTAAGGAATTACATGCAGTGTGTTAATAAAATGATATTGTATTGTGAAATGATCATAATGAATCTAGAGTCTAAGTTAGAGCTTCTATCAAAGCAAAAGTATTTTTGAACATATTGTGCCAAAAATTCAAAACTAAGGATGGAACCAACTCTTGGATTACAAACATATTTCTTTCTATTGTATTATTTTCTTTGACCATGGTTAAGTGACAACTTCTCATCTAAAGGGAAATTCTCTCCCAATTCTAAAAGGAAAAAGCCAAAAGCCGTCTCAATGGAAAGATTCAAAGCTTGACAATGATTAGATAGATACAATTAACACCACCATGGACTTAGTGCTTGCTCCTTCAATGACTACAACTACTATAATGTGTGAGAGTAGTAGAGAAGCCTAAGCCACTACAATGTCTTAGGATGCACCTCCTAGTAATTCCGGTTTCATGTTTAGCTAAGAGCTCCTGATTTAGAAAGGAAGCCATGATAAGCTCATAGTAGAATGGGATATCTGAGTTCTCCTGAGCGTGCTCCTAGTAGGAAAGCTAATAAGTAAGTAAGTAAGTAATATAAATAATAGTCTGGGTAATATGAGAACTAAGAGTATGAAATATCTATATAAAGTAGGATAATTGATTAGTAAGGAGGAGTTTCTAAAGGTAAGTCTAAGTCTGCATAAAGTAGTAGTCATAATATAAAAGTAGTAGGAAGAGTATCTCATGTAATAAGAGGCTATGAAGCGATAGCATAGCTCCCATCTTCCCTTGCCTGACAACCAATGGCTCTCCTAAGAGCAATGGCTCCCTTAAAAGCCAAGTAGAAGGTCCCTAGTGGTAGTGTACCTAACCTAGGTCCCCTAACACCAAAGTAAATGGCAGGGCATTAAAGTAAAACCCCTCTCCTTCAGTCGAGTGGCTCCACTCCTTAAATGAGCTCTGAGAAAGCAGGAGAATGGGTTGTATCCCTACAATGACCACATCGGGGTGTCCTGGCCTGGTAATAATTTTTATAGGGCCACCTCATCTCCCGGGAAGCCTTGGTGTTCAAATTGTGGGGTAAACACTCATGCAACATAAGATTGCCCAAATCTGATAGCCATATGGAAAGATAACACATGACAGTGAGGGGGAAACATGATCAATTTTGTTGAACCTAGGCCACATGAAGGAAGACTTACTTAAATCAACCATTAACGTTGTTATGAGGGGAGGAACTCATATAGGAGTCAATATGGAAGGTCCTCTTAAGATTCATAGGGTTGGGCCAGGAGTCCAAAAGAAAATACTCTTCAAACAAGCTATGGAAATGTTTCATAATATGTTTATACCAACAACTCCAATAGTTGCGGAAGAGATTCAACATCAGAGGTCACTTGCTAGACAACCTTACCAGAGTTGTTAACCATCAAATGAAGATGGGAGCTCTGGTAAGTCTAAGACAGTTATTGATTTATGGATTGGATTGTTATATGAGGTTTGATAAGATGATCAGCTTACTATGAAGTTGTACAACACTAAAAAATTGTTAGTAGGAGGAGTAGTTTACTCAAATGAATGTTAGTGCTTTACTTGAAAAAGAAGTATCGCATAGTTAATAAAAGTAAGATCCGAATAGGAAAGGAGTACAGACTTGATGCATAGGTGGATGGGTATTAGATTAAGGATGTAATTTTAGATATGGGATCTTATGTTAATATCCTTTCGAATAAATCATAGGAAGCTATGGGGGAATAAAGATTGGCGTACTCTCCTATTCCGTCGTGGATGGCTAGCCACACGAATAAGATTAAGATTCCTCATTGTAGGGAAGTGATTTAATTCCTTTACCTTCAAAGCAATTGATAATGATAAAAAGAACTTTGTAAAAATTTAAGAAAAAAAAGACAAAAAATAAGTATAATCATCTTTTAGAGAAAATTGAAAATTTATAATCAAAATTGAAAATTTATAATCATAATGGTAATGCACAATATCTCTTAACAATACATCACAAAAAAGTGACAAAAGTATCAAAGATAGAAAATTAAACCCTAATAATACAATATACAATTAAAAATATTTTTAATTTTAAAAAGTTGTATATTTACAAATATACAATTAAAAATATTTTCTAATTTTAAAAAGTTGTATATTTACAAATATACAATTAAAGATATTTTTAAGTTCAAAAAGTTCTGTATTGATTTCTCAAAATGACAAGTAAATTCAAGTTTTACCATATAATTTATGAAATTTTTAATTATAAAAGTTTCATATTAATTTTTTATATTTAACATAAATTTAATAAGTTAACAAATAAACAACAAAGATAAATAATATTAATTTTATATAAGTGAGAAGAGTTAGATAGTATACATGGATTAAGCTAATAAAATGACATTATTTTCCATTAAAATTTTAAAAATAGTTTTAGAGTGATATTACATATGGAGTAAACAAATTATATCAAAACAATCTTTATTTTTATTATACATTTAATTATAATTTTATAATTTTATTTTTATTAAATTTTATATATAATGAAATTATATTTTTAGGAATTTTGTTTAATTCTAAATTGATTTGTTTTTCTTGCTATTCATAAGAATTAAAGAAAAAAGGACATTACATAGTTATTCTTCTTCAACCTTTCTTCCTCCAAAAGCTTGAAGGCATGTCAATATGAGTCAACATCCTCTCTCAGACACAAAAGAAAACTCTTTTTAGTCAAAAAGACTATTAAAACCACAAGATACTATCTTGAGTAGTTACTTGACTATAAACCCTCAATTAGAGTACATACAAAATGTCCTACATGGTTCAACATTAAAACCAGTTTGAATACAAAACTAAGTGTCAACCAAAAACCTCAAATCCTTCCTGGATAATAGAATCTTCAAGCAATTCTTGAAAAAACATAATTCCATCATCACACTGAACCGCTTCTTTTGACAATATGTCTGGTATTGTAAATCCTGGAGATATGCGAGATAGATATTTGATTGAAAGAGTTAATCATTACTTTAACTCTTCTGCACCAATGTCTTAACTGTAAAACCTCAAGGTTAAACTTCCCCTAAGTCCATTCAACAATTACCTTCGAGTGACCAAAAATGTTGATTGAATCAATTCCATTTAGATGGCAAAAAAGAGGACTCAAGCCTAATAATTTTGCTTTAGTTTTGCTTCCCATACCACCTTCCATCCATAAATTGAAAAAGTAATCCTCATTGATCCAAACAACCATTCCACTCCCTCATCTTCCCTCTAGTGAAGAACCATCAAAATAGCCAACAACATAGTATAAAGATGGCACTGTCTTATAAAGATTACCTGATCATTCAATGAACATTCCTTAAAGAAAGTTAAACCTTTTTAATGAAATAACTTTCTTATAAATCTCTATAAATATATGATGTTTTTATAAAAAAACAAATTACTCATTCTTAATTTTTTCTTTTTATATGATTGAATTCAAACCATAAAAAAAAATCATTAAATTATCATTATATATAAAATATGAAATCTTATTAAACTTAAGAATTTTTGAATAAATCCAATCCATGCAACTATATTATTAATCATTTTAAACTTTTTATACAATAAAATTATATTTCATTTTAAATCGACTTAAATTATTAATGAAAACTCATAACTTCCCTTTAAATGTAGAATAGAATTTTTATAGCCAAAAACAAATTATTAATTTTAACTTTTTCTCTATAATTAAATTCAAACCATCCAAAACACATCATTAAATAATCATCCCTTTATATATACAAATACACAAACAGAAGGACAATCCTAAATGTGAAATCTCATTAAATTTAAGAATTAATCCCTTTATATATATACAAATACACAAATAGAAGGACAATCCTAAATGTGAGATCTCATTAAATTTAAGAATTAATGGAACGATGAACTAGTCATTTTAAATCCTTTTATTTTCAAAACAAAAACATCATCTCTTAAAGAAGAAGGTTCAGTGTAGCTTGACTTAAAAATGAAAACAATCTCATCATTGAGAGGACAAAATTTAAAATGCTTATAACAACTACAAAAATAACAACAACTCTGCTGCTCCATTATTCCATTTTTATTACATGGTTTTAATTAATATTAATACAAAGTCGTAATAACTCAATACACACCCACTTTTAACATGAGGACAATACAGAGCATAAACGATGGGTGAAATGACAAATGTAACAATGCAGAAGGGAAGAGAAAGAAACAAGTACAGCATCAAACAGGATGACAATATATTGAGCTTTTCTGTGACGTTAAGAATGAACGAATGAAAACGGCAACTGGAGCGCGGATGCAATCAAGAACCAATCTCCCATGTCACTAACGTCCGCCATGGCAGGCGATGGAAACCTTTTGGCCATGGAAGTCCTCGCAATTGGAAGCAGCAGCAGCAGTTGTTCTCGTCTGCTGAATTTGAGACTCGGCCGTCGAAAATGGACGGTCTCCCAACCCGTCCGCCTCCATTCCTCCTTCACGCCAAAAAGAGAACTAAATTTGACGCTGAAATCCTCTTCATACGAACGAACCGGCCGTCGATTTGCTCATCAGAAATTGAACATTCTCTGCGCCAGCGACCACGGCAAGGGCGAGGCCGAGCACTCTAATCACCATCACCATCATCAACACCACCATCACCATCATCAACACCACCAGGAGAATGAATGCGAAGAGAGGCAATGGAACGGGGCGCAGAAGGCGCTCCTATTGCTGGCGAAGGCCACGGGATGGGCCAATTTGGCGGATGCTCTGCGGGAGAATTTCCGTCTCTGCTGTTCTTCCATGGTTTTATTACTTCTGGCAGCCGTTTGCCCTTACGTCATGCCCAAGGCCGCTTCAAGATCGGTTCAGAATGCGCTAATTGCACTCGCATTTCCTCTCGTTGGGGTATATCTATATATCTTTGCTCCACAATTTTCTTAGAAAATTAACCTAGTTATAGTTATTGCTCTCATCCTCCGCAGCTTTAAATTCCTTAAAATAATTGACAGCATTAGGTTTCTTATGATACATCTTATTTTAAGATTACAATATGCTATTTATTTTCCATTTTCCACTGTTCAAGAACTCTATTTTAAAGTGAAAATAACCCCCTTTTTCTTTTTAAACAAAATGTTATATTTGACACACAAGTGAAAAGGGGACTCGGAGTATCGTTATTACCCCAGGGTTCGATTACTAGGTCGGCACACTCCCTCAGGGGTCCTCAAATAGCAGAAGCTATCATGGCCTCTTGACAGGGGGTTCTTACTTGGCACAGTGAAGTCTAAAGGAAGTGTCCTTGAGGCTATATTTGATACAGGAGACAATTACATAGTATATTTGATAGAAAGCCAAAAGCCAAAAGCCAAAGAGGTCCAAAGGCGTCGCGAATAAAGAAGAAGTCTACGAAAACAAAGATAGTAAAGCTGTTGTTGTTATCGACATCTCAGATACATGTAAATCATTCCGCATGTTCAAGATCTAGAGAGCTCTCAAGAAGCTAAGGATGCACATAAGGCCATTATGAGACTTCTAGTAAGCTGCACGGTTTGAGAATGGAAGAAGATGACTTAGTTACAGATCATCTCCCCAGACTAAAAAATATAAGACTCTTAAGAGATAAACTTATTGATATGGGTGACAAGATTGAATGTAGGGATATAATCTCCACAACTCTTAACAATTTGTCTCGATCTTTCCAGGCATTTGCAACAAGCCTCAGCATATCAGCAAGAATTGAAGCCTTAATATTTAGTGACCTTGGAGAGTTACGTAGAGCGAAGGAATTAGCTTTATGAAAAATATGGATATTTTGAACTTGCTTTGCAATAAAGTAGAAGGTAGGAACACAGAGCTTTAGCTAGCAAGGAGACAAAAGAGGAAATTTAAGACAAGACAGCATAGAGCATGAAGATTTAAAGGAGGCCATCTCCAACTCAAATAACAAAGGCGAGGGTTTTTATTGTTATAAACCTGGTCATTTTGAGAAAAGGTTGTAGGAAAAATAGGTTTGAGTTTTATTAGTCAAGGAAAAAAGACATTCAGGTGATTATGCTTTAAAGACAATACAATAATAGTGAAGGAATTGGAAAATATGAACTTTTTCCCACTTCACAGGAGATCAGCTGCATGTAATCCATACCCAGGTGCCACTAGGCACATGCCATACAAAATGACAATAAAAGTCAAGGAGAGAGTTGCACAAGGAGATGCCATAGTATACATGGTCAAAGATCAAGAAAATGTTCCTACAAAGATGCCTATTGGAAGAACCAAGTAAGGACAAGATATGTTGCATGTACTTACTATGGTGAATAAAGAAGAAGCTACCTTTTTTTGACTAGCTTCCTTTCATCTCGATGTGGCAAGTAACCCCTTCTCAATATGGGATTACAATTAATGTAGCCAGCTTGCAAAATTTGAACGAGAATCTTTTGGCTAAGAAGCCACAATGGTTATCTATTTTGCCAACGGTGCCTAGGACTTGCATCCTGACCTAACACAAAACACAAGCACAAGCGACTTACAAAGGAAACATTTTATTGGGGAGACTTGAAAATGGTTGGGGATTAGGCTGAAAATCTATCTTTATCTTCAACAATCTATGTTTGAAACAATTTTGTATTATAAATGTATCTTGTACATTGGATATCATTGAGTTGAAGATTCATCACTCTCGTGTCCCTCATCTTCAGCATGGGTCCTATCTAAATAATATTTTTTCGTTTGTGGATAAAATGCTTTCTTTAACTATTAAAATAAGCATCATGTAGAAGTTATTTAATACCCAAAAAGTTGGTTGAGCTGCACAACCACCACAAGCATAGAGTCCAAAACCTAGGAGCCGAAGGATCTATTATCAATTTATCACATATTACAAAATTGCTGTGAGGTCTAAATGCCAAAATCACCGTAAGGTTACAATAAGCAGTAATATCTAAAATAGGACAACTAGTTGGATTGTGACAATGAGAAGTACACAACAATTGATACGAAGCTTGGGCCAGATGGTGGGTCATCCTTAAGTAGTAGATACCTTCAAAGGCTTGCTTTGCATATAAATTCTAAAATGATCGGTTCCCAACCATAATGCTCATGTTTAGGCTTAGTAGGTTTGTCCACTTCAGATATGGTGAGGGGAAAAATAGGAAATATTCATCAATCACTTGGGGAGGGGCAGGTTAGTTGTTTCGTTGTTCATGGCATTTGCAAATGATTTGACCAACATGGTGGTGCAAGCGATCAAAATGGTGTGATTAAGCAGGCCAAGCAAAAGTATTGGCAAGGGCTTCCCTTCTCATTGTACAGGAAGCACCACCCTAATGATCAATCTAATTTTGCACAGGGTCCATTTCGACTTGCACTTTCTAAATTAAGTTGAGATTTGCAGGTGCAAATTGAACCAACTAGTGTACCATCAAACTGGGTGAACCTTTTATCATGTTTTTCATCTCTATATCAACATTAATTTCTTTGTTTCCAAATAAAAATCAACATTTCAACACAAAGAAGTTGTTGGGTTGCTTGGAACTCAAATCATTAAGGAAGCTTGTCCCATAGAATGGTTGCTTTTCAGGAATTCAAGGGGGGAGAATTTGATTATAGATAAGGTAAACCTAATTCTAGGTTGATTGGGCAAAGACACAATACCAAAACACATGCTTTATGGTCTCATTCTTTCCATAGAGGGGACACTTGGGTTGAGCTTTTCCTAGGTACTACAATCTATGGCCTAAAACAAAGCATCCCAACATAAGGGACTAGGTAAATATAGCCTTCTTTGGCTTAATAAAAGGCCATTGCCACATCGTAGCAACAAGAGAAGGACCAGGGGTTTCTTTCCATATTGTTGATGGTTTCAGAGGCATTGGCCTTGTCTCCCTAGGGGTTTGGCTTATGATGCCTTAGGGGGAGGTGCTGGTTTGACATTCTAATAGGATTTTTTGACCACTTAGATCCATCCATCATTAGCTAGCTTGAGTTTGAGGTACAAAGGAATCTTGAGGAGATAAAATGTCAGGCTTCAACTTTAACCATTAAGGGCCAATCCTTGATGTGGTGATCAAGGCTTTGACACTTGAAGTAGGGATTAGGAAGATTGATGCACTTGACGGGTTGATGTAGTATCAACCTCTAAATTGAATATAGATAAACTCCTTGAGGTGTTTTGGCATATTGACTTTAAGGTAGACTTTGTGTTGCAACCTAGGGTTAAAAAGAACTAGCCAATTCATGGCAGATGACCCCCCAATAGACGTGAAAATCTGCTCCAAGAAGTCCCAAATTTGCTTGAACTAGACAGCGCATGACAATGTGTAATTTGCTTAATAGATTTTCTCCCAAGAAGACAAGACCTTTGTGGTGTGATATCTCAAGGGGCTCCGATCAATAGTTTCAACACGATGAATGTCTTTAAGGAAAACAAGGAAAAACCCTTTATTAGATTATGGGTGGTTGAGCGGTGCCATTTGTAAGGCTCCTAGACCTCTTTTACCCAAGCCTTAATCATAGAATTAGGTAGGATTTGACCCTTGAAATAACCCAACAAAAAATCATTTAATCTTATATAATACACAATATTCATCAATGCTAATATCAATTGGATTTTCTGTTAAAAAGTGCAACAAGGTCTTCTATCATCTACATGTGTCCTTGCTTGATAGAAGACATAAAACAGGAAGCCAGATTGATCATTGCCTTTATCCAAAGTTTATACTTAAGAGAAGTGCATTATGTGATCTAATTTTAATTTGACTTAATGGAGGCACTTTTATAAAGTTCAAGTGAAAAATAATTTAAGTTATGGCTAATCTATTCTTGGCCATTGATCTCACTGGAGGATCTCTTTTTTTATCCATAGTGAGAGTTAGGATTTTCGCTTGGCCATTGAGTTAAAAGGAAATTGATTTGGTGGAGAGGACACACAAAACAGTTGCTTTAACACACTCATTGCCAGAGAGATTTCTTGCTCATAGCTTTTCAATCGGAGAGTGAGAGAGAAAATTTGCAGGAGAATTTTGCAGAGAGTGAGATTAAAGGACATTTTCCGGAGATCGACAAAGCACCTTAGGAAAATTGCATAGGGGCCGTACAAGCTGACCCAGGAGGCTGTACGATCTTACGCAGGGGCTGTACATCGTTGACGTAGGTGGCCGTACACGTTGACGCAGAGGCCATACACTGACGCAGAGAGGTTGTACGCTGACGCAGAGGGTCGTACATGCTGACGTAGGGTCGTACACGCTGACGCAGGGGTTGTACAATCCTGTTGGGGTTTTTCAGTGAGTTTCGGTTGTACGATTTTGCCAGGTTGGGTAAAATTGATTTCCGGATTGTGCTGTTTTATATCTTGCTAATAAAAATATCTTCTCAGACTGCTGCATCGGTTTTCCCATCTTGGGTTTTTTCGAGGGTTTTCATACACAAAAATATTTGTGTCTCTATTGATGTGTTTGATGTTCTATTTTTCTTAGTATTTATTTTTTGCTGCAATATTTGTGAAGAAACTCATTTGTGGTTATCAATAATATAAAAAAAAAAATTTATATACTCGATAACTCAAGATTGGGTTTTAAGGAAATTTACATGGTATCAGAGCTCTTTTGAGCAGATCTGAGAGAAAGCAACGGTATTGGATAGATCCGGGGCATATCTATTGAATACACAAACCTAGGGTTTCAGATCTAGTGTTTGACAGGTACACTTCATTGTGGCCATACATTTGAGAGTCGAGGATAGACTCTAGGGGGCTCAGAACTTTCCTACATGGAAAGAGAGGATCATGAGGATCTTGGATGTTAGTGATGCAGAGGAGCACATTGAATCCAAGTAGGTTGCGTCCACAGATTTGACAGAGTTGGCTAGGTGGAAGAAGGTGGATTCTAGGGATCACATAGTCCCTCACCTTTTCGGGAAGAAGACTGTATTAGACATGTGGACGGATCTAGAAAGCCTTTACCAGAGTAAGAACGAGAATCAGAAGATGGTGCTACAGGAGAGACTGCGAAGCACCAAGATGGCCAAGGGTGAAGGAGTGGTGCCTTATCTCACAAGGCTCACATAGATCAGTGATGAACTTGGAGAAGTGGGCTTTAAGACCGAGGATGAGGAGCTAGTTCAGATAGACCTCAATGGCTTTTCTAAGCAATGGGATGTCTTTGTCAAAGTCATAGTGGCCAGGGAGAAGCTCCTTGATTGGCAGAGATTGTGGGATGACTTTCTGCAGGAAGAGATCTGTATGGGTCAAGGTTCAGGTTCATCCAGCAGTGCCCTAGAGATTGTGGATGAAGGGGCTCTAGCCTTAACAAGTAAGAATAAGGGCAAGGCAAAGAAAAAGAAGGGTGTTAAGAAGAACATTGCCATGTTAAAGGTCAAATGTTTTATCTGCCACAAGCCAGGACACTTTGCCTCCCAGTGCCCAGACAAGAAGAAGAAGAACAATACACAGATGGCAAGTTTTGCAGAGGTGGAAGAGTTCAGTAAAAGCTTCGACGAATATTTTTGTTTGATAGCTTGCATGGGAAGCACCACAAGCAACAACATTTGGTACATTGACAACGGAGCATCTTGTCACATGACAGGACATAAAAGGTTCTTCAAAAGCTTGCAGGAGGGAGTCTGGAAAACCCCTCAGTTTTGCTGATGTATTATATGTTCTGGGTTTGACAAAAAACCTTATATCCGTTTCCACCCTGGAGGACAAGGGTTTTCAGTCGAAGTTTCGTGATAGGAAAGTGTATGTCAGTCCCAAGGGGTCAGATAGGAGCTTGGATCGGGTGATTGGGATCCAGAGCGGGACAGTGTACATACTACACTTCAAGTCTGCAAAGGCTCTTGTCAGCAACAACAACAGTTAGGGTGAGCTGTGGCATAAGAGGATGGCACACTTACACCATGGAGCACTAAGGCATTTGAGATAGGAAGTTATTGGAGTTCCTTAGGTACAGGAGGAGAAGCATAACCATTGCAAGGGTTGTACATTGGGGAAGAACATCAGGAAGCCTTTCCCACAGAGTGAGCACAAGTCTAAGGGGACCTTGGACTTGGTGCATTCAAATGTTTGTGGACCCATGAGTGTCCAATCTTTTAGTGGCTATAGTTATTGCCTCACTTTCATTGATGACTATTCCAGGAAGATCTGGATCTATTTCCTGAAGGCCAAGTCAGAGGTATTTGAGCAGTTTCAGGAGTTCAAGACTCTCGTGGAAAACCAGACAGGGAGGAAGATTCGAGTATTGAGGACGAACAACGGGGGTGAGTACACCTCCAAGGAGTTCTTGGAGTTTTCTTCATTGGAGGGGATCAAGAAGGAGCACACAGTTCCTCATACCCCACAGCAGAATGGAGTGGCAGAGAGGAAGAACAAGACATTGGTAGGAGTAGCCAAGGCCATGCTATTTGATGAGGGATTGCCACTATTCCTATGGGCTGAGGCATATAGGACCATAGTCTACATTCATAATAGGAGTCCCCACACACCTTTGGGGAGAAAGACACCCGAGGAGGTCTTCACAGGCACTAGGCCAGATGTGAGTCATCTACGCATATTTGGGTGTGTCTTCTATTGTCACATCCATGCTGACATTAGGAAGAAGCTGGACCCTTCTGGTGAGAAGGGGCTACTAGTTGGTTACAGGGAGACTTCTAAGGCACATAGAGTATATATTCCGGCTCGCAAGAGGATCATTGTGAGCAGGGATGTCCAGTTTGATGAGGACAGAGCCTTACGAAGATCTATGGACTTACCAGCATAGGAGAAACCAACATAAGACTCACGAGTAAAATTGGAGGAGCCACAAATATAGGTACAGGTACAGACACAAGGCACAGGTTCTGATAGTCAAAGGGAGTGAGGTGCACAGGATTCTTTGGTCATTGACTTAGAGGATGAGCTGCAGCAGGAGGAGGATATCCAATAGTCGCAATAGGTAGACACTAGGCTATGACCTAAGTGGTTAAGGTCCACAATTCAAGATTCTAGGCAGGTGACTCTTCCACAAAGCTCCATGAGGCAGAGCAAACCACCAGATAGACTTAGCTATATGGAATTGATGACGGAGTTAATTAACTTCGACCCTTCTAGTTTCGAGGAGGCTGCACAACGTGATGTGTGGCAAGAGGCTATTGTTGAGGAGTATGAACCCATCATGAAAAAGTAGGTGTGGGAGGTTGTGCAGAGGCCAGAAGGAAAATAGGTGGTTGGATCTAGGTGGATCTATAAGGTAAAGCATGCAGTAGACGAAAGCATGGATAAGTACAAGGTACACTTTGTGGCAAAGGGGTATTCACAGAAGGAAGGTATTGACTATGAGGAGACCTTCACCCTTGTCGCCAGATATTCTTCTATTCATACTATTCTCTCACTAGCAGCAGAGATGGGTTGGCGCGTTCATCAGATGGACGTAAAGATTGCCTTCCTCAACGGAGTTATAGAGGAGGAGGTATTCATTGAGCAGTCCTAGGGGTTCGAGGTGGAGAACAGGGAGTCACATGTATGCGGGTTGCAGAGAGATCTTTATGGGATCAAGCAGGAACCTCGAGCATGGTACTCGAGGATTGGCAGCTATCTACGGGAGATGGGATTCCAGTGGAGTGAGGCTGACTACAACCTATACTTCTTGTCAGGTGAGGTACCTCTCATACTAGTTTTGTATGTAGATGATCTCTTTCTTACAGGAGATGAGAGGCTGATCAAGGCTTGCAAGTCTAACCTTGCAGTTGAGCTTGGGGTGAAAGACCTTGGGTTGATGCATTACTTTCTAGCTCTGGAGGTTTGTCAGAGAGATGGGTGCTTCTTCATTGGTCAAGGGAAGTATGTAGTATAGATCTTGAGTAGATTCAGGATGGAAGACTGTAGACCCATGTCTACGCCTCTAGTTACCATTTGGAGGAAGATTGATGGATCGAGTTCAGAGGAGTTCGATCCTACTATGTGTCGTCAGCTTATCGGGTCACTCATGTATCTAGTCAACACACGACCAGACATTAGCTTTGTAGTCAACTCTTTAAGTCAATTCATTATGGACCCTTGGAGAATACATTTGATAGTTGTGAAGCATGTGCTTCACTACATCCGAGGCAAAATAGTGTATGGATTGGTTTATGAGCGCAGTGGGAGTATACAGTTAGCAGGCTTCACAGATGTTGACTGGGCAGGATGTGTAGAAGACCGGAAGAGCACTTCAAGTTGTTGCTTCAACATTGGGTCAGGGGTTGTCTCTTGGTTTAGTAGGAAGCAGAAGTCAGTTGCATTGAGCTCATCCAAGGCTGAGTACATGGAAGCCAGTTTGGCGACATGTGAAGGGATGTGGCTGAGAAAGTTGCTTTCAGGGTTATTCGAGTGTGAGTTGGAGGCTACGGTGGTTCGCCATGACAATCAGAGTGGCATCAGGCTATTTGAGAATCTAGTGTTCCATGACCCGAGCAAGCACATAGACATCCGATATCACTTCCTGAGAGACTATGTACAGACAGGAACCATTCGGTTGGAGTACATTCAGACATATGAGCAGGTGGCGGACATTTTCACCAAGGCACTTTGTAGACACAGTTTTGTGAAGTTTAAAGACAAGTTGGCGTTTCTACAAAATCCCTTCCTCGTTGAGAGGGAGTGTTAAAAAGTGGCAACAAGGAAGGTCTTCTATCATTTGCATGTGTCCTTGCTTGATAGAAGACATAAAACAAGAAGCTAGATTGATCGTTTCCTTTATCTAAAGTTTATACTTAGGAAAAGTGCATTATGTGATCTAATTTTAATTTGACTTAATGGAGGCACTTTTATAAAGTTCAAGTGAAAAATAATTTAAGTGATGGCTAATCTAATCTTGGCCATTGATCTCATCCATTAATCCATAGTGAGAGTTAGGGTTTTTGCTTGGCCATTGAGTTAAAAGGAGATTGATTTGGTGGAGAGGACACACAACATAGTTGCTTTGACACACTCATTGTCAGAGAGAGATTTCTTGCTCATAGCTTTTTAGTCGAAGAATGACTGAGAAAATTTACAGGAGAATTTTGCAAAGAGTGAGACTGAAGGACATTTTCTGGAGATCAACAGAGCAGCACAGGAAAATTGCAGAGGGGCCGTACAAGCTGATGCAAGAGGCCATACGATCTTATGCAGGGGCCGTACATCGTTGACGCAGAGGGCCGTACACACTTACGTAGAGGGCCATACACGCTGACGCAGGACCCTACATGCAGGCCCAGGGGCCATACACGTTGACGCAGGGGCCGTATGATCTTGCTGGGGTTTTTCAGTGAGTTTCAGTTGTACGATTTTGCCAGGTTGGGTAAAATCGATTTTTGGATTGTACTGTTCTATATCTTGCTAATAAAAATATCTTCTCAGACTGCTGTATCGGTTTTCCCATTTTGGAATTTTCTGGGGGTTTTCATACCCAAAATTATTG